>APFE030571647.1:0-19228 GCA_000404065.3 Pinus taeda
AGTATAAAACTCTTTCCTATAAAAACACATTATTTCCTTTCACTATTATTATAAAATAAAACTTAAATTGTATTTTTAAATATAAAATTTTAAATCATTTCCCACACTAATAATTTTAAAAAAACGTGTCATTTTCAATCACGTGCTACTTTCTAAAAATATAAAACCATTTCGTATGGGACACATTAATAGAAAAAGTTTGGTATTATTACATTGGTACTATTTGTCGTTTTTTAATATAATTTTAAATATAATTTGATCTAAAACGTGTTTTTAATACAAAGAGGCAGCCGCTCAGCGAATTAAGATTGCATGATAATGAAAGGTTTTTGGTTCAAAAAAGTTTATAAAATAAAATAAAAAATATTAAATTATTTAAAAATTATTTATATATTGCTTTTTTTAAATATATATATAATATTTATATATATATATAATAATTATATTTTTACTCGTTACAATTTCGATTTATTATATAAATCAATTTTTTTTGAAATAAAGAGCTTTCTTCAAAATTATTAATTTAAATTTAATAATACTAATTATAATTAATATCTAAATATATTCAATAATAATTTTAAAAAATTAATATTAATAATCATATTAGATTTAATAATGTTTTTACATGCTAAAATAATAAAATCCATAATAAAACTAATCAAATAATATTTTCAAATATTACAAATTTGAAACCTGAAAAATTTATTTCTTAAAGATTTTAATATATTTATAGAATATGGTTTCCATTTAAAGATCTAGAATATATGGTAGTTTTCAATTTTTGTTTCGGCCAACATTAATTTTGTTTTTTATTATTAGATTTATTAGAGAATATGACATACTTACACATTACACATCCCTATATTGGTTTGTAGAATGACCTCTTTATATATATATAATATATATATATAATTTATTGAAGTGATTTAGGATGTGTTTATTATCAAACTTATTAGGTAACATTATAACCGAAAAGAGTATTTAACAAACTACAAGGTACATATATCAATTAAGGATCCATGGACTTTTATCCTAAGGGTCATCTACCCTTCTAACCTTATTTCCATAAGTAAAAATATCCCTTGTGGAATTGAACTTGGATGAGGAGGAGAACAAACATAATTCTCAACCACCTAAAACTATAAACCTTGTAGGTGTACACATCTATACCTTTTAGTGTTCAAATCTCTACTCAAAAGAGACCCTTATCTCATGAACAAACAAAAAAAATCATACACCAATTTATTGTCTAACTTGACTATAACTTTAAATTAAATTATTATTCTAATATTCTAAATTTCCACCCCTCCTTTTTTCTTTTTCTCTTTTTCCATTTAGTCCTAATTCTAAGGACTATGAAGGTAGCACTAAAGAAGGGAAAGATGAAGAATATCCTCTAGGTCAGTATTTCAAAAGCAGAGATGATCATGGTGAGGATGATATTCCTCATAATGATGATGGAAATGCTT
This sequence comes from Pinus taeda, assembly GCA_000404065.3. NCBI lineage: Eukaryota > Viridiplantae > Streptophyta > Pinopsida > Pinales > Pinaceae > Pinus > Pinus taeda. The sequence continues at coordinate 1,470 of APFE030571647.1, forward strand.
ATACATATGATGGTTCAATGATGGAGATGTTGCCAACAAATATTGTATCAAGGAATATGAGTTGGCCTTTTCGTATCAATCCAAGATGTTCTAGTTATACAAGGGGTGGAGTAGAATATCACACTAGAAGAAGTTCTATCAGTGCTCTCATTTCAAGTGAAGGTTGTCAAAATTAGGATTGCTTGAAACATATGGATTTCAAGTTTGCATTGGAGAAAAGGAAGAGATATTTGTCGATGAATAAAAGCATGCAAAATTCATATTTAGTGGGGTGTATGCAATCTACATTGTTAGGTTATGATTATCATATTGGGTCTTTATTTATTTGTATAAAGACTTTCAAAATGTTTCATTCAATGGGTAATTTTCATCTGTTAAGAATCCAAGAAAATTTGGAGAAGGATCCCAAATTGTATTCAGAAGTACATCATAAACGACATTTTGGGCCATTATCAGATACTGCAATGTCATGGATGAAAGACTTATTTTCAAAGCATGGAGAGCATATGCCAAATAGAGAGACAATACATATTCTAGATCATTTATCAAGACGAGAAATCTACAACTTATACAAAGAATATGCAGAAGGTGTTGAAGGAAATGATCGATTTATTACATATCAATATTTTGTGAAGATATGGAAGAAATAATTCAACAATGTTCGTATTCCTAAGAAGACAAGGATGGGGATTTGCAATACATGTGCTTCTCTTAAATAAAAAAGGGATAAATTGGAAGGGGCAAAAAGAGGTAAGCATTCATAACATTAACTTTTAAAATTGTATAGTCATCAACTATGAAAACGTATTTATTAATGACTTTCTTTTATGTTGTGTAGATTAATCCATTGTCAAAGCGCTTCAAGAGCATCACAAACAACAAACAAGTGAGAGGAAAAAGTTTTACAAGAATCAAAATAAGTGTTATGATAATCCAAATAAATATTTGGGTTTGATAATTGATGGTATGGACCAAAAGAAAACACTTCTACCACAATTTGTTCACACACCCAAAAAATTTTATTCAGTATCATTTGGTCGGTTGTATGGTCTTCAATGGGAAAATGTTGCCAAGGGTATACTTCACAGCTCCAAATATTCATAATGATGCAAATTTGACAATAACCATAATTCATGATGTTCTTTCTCATTGGTCTGGTAATCTTCCTAAAGTTTGGTATCTACAATTGGACAACATTTGTTGTGAAAACAAAAATCAGATTGTTTTTGGATATCTAAACATGCTTGTTTAATTGAGAATTTTTCAGAAGGTAAAGGTTGGTTTCCTTCTTATTGGGCACACTCATGACCATATGATCAGATGTTCAGTTGTTTTTCAGGACATTGAGGAGGAAGGATCTTGGGATCTTGCCATCATTAATTGAATGTATTAAGAAATAATACATGCCAGAGCCTATTTTTGATGTGTTGGAAGAAATTGTTGACATGCGAAGGTTTATTCTGGGATTGCATGGTGAGGAGAAACGCATTGAACAAATTAATGAAATTAGCTTCCAACATCAAGTTCATATCAAAAAATTGATGGGAAAACACTAATATGGGGCAAGAAGTATTCAACTACTACAAAATGGGTGTCGTCATCAGGTTTGGCATTTTTGAAGTGCATTCCAAATCATCCAATATTTGCATCAAATATATTGATATTACAATCAGTTGCAGAAGTTCATAATGCACACAGGCAGAATAGAGATATAAATTATTCCGATTGCCTGGAAGAAATTAAAAAATGTATTAAATTTACATATGAGTACTTTGATATTGTTGATTCAGTTTGATGGGCATCTTTTTTTAATAATCAAAGTGATATCATTTCAAGAACAACAAATGAAATTCATTTTCACCATTTCGGTGCTCTTCTCACATAAAGCACCAGTGCTTTCCCTTTTTATGAAAGTCTTGGTGTGTAAACACATGGTGCATCGGGACAAGGTTTTTGATTTGTATGCTACACATATAATAAGCATTGGTTTCATTAATAGAATTGTACATCACGGTGGTTAATAGAAAATAGTGCACATTTCAAGGGTTTTTTTTTTTAAATAAAAAGTAATGATGTGCTAAGTAACTCTAGAGCACTGATGCATATACTACTCGATAGCACTAGATTAGTGTTAAATTTAAAAAAATGTTGGCTGTAAAATTCATTTTCACCATTCTGGTGCTATACTCCCACAAAGCCCTAGTGCTAGGACCTTTTCTAAATGCCCTGATGCATATATAACATGGTGCACCATTGTAGGGTTTTTAGTTTAAAAATAGCAGTGTGCTAGGTGAAACTGAAGCACCAGTTTGTATACTTCTCGATAACATTAGATAAAGGTTAAATTTTAAAAATATCGGTTGTTAAATTCATTTTCACCATTTAGGGGCTATACTATCACGAAGCATCGGTGTTATTACTGTTTTGAAATGCCCCAATGCGTACATAACATGGTGCATCATGATAGGGATTTTTATTTAAAATAGCATAGTGTGCTTCATAAATAATTTGCACCAGCGCATCAACTTCGAGCACACCGAAACAGGTTTAAATAAAAAAAACTTACCAGTCGTAAAATTCCTTTTTACAATTTGCAGTGTTGTAGAGCTCTCAAGCATCGGTGCTACCTCTTCCTCTGTGAAGAGCATTTCCATCGATGCTTCCCTTGCTTGTCATCCTCTCTTCCATTGCTCACTTTGTACCTTTCGAATTTTATCAAATGTTGGTCAAATTTGTTTTTTTGTTTATGTGGAAACCATGCCTCCCCGACGAGAAAGTGTCCATGTAACATCTATGTTTTTCGCTAACTTAAATTTTTAGCGGAGAAGATTTGAAAATTAGGTAAAAAAATGATTTATTTTTCTTTTTTTGTGTGGTGCTTTCAAGAGCTTCGACTTGCATCATTTGTGGTGCACCTTGTAAATTTACGGGGCGCACTGTAAATCGGTGGGTAACGTCAACACACCACATTTTTTTTAATATTATTTGTTGTGTTTGGTAAATGGAAATGCACCAAGCCATGAAGTTCCACAACACACCAATTTAAAAATTATAATTTTTACAATGGTGCATATAGCAAAAGTAACTTCTTGATGCATTTACTTTTACCAAACACACCACATAACATTAAAAATATATATCTTGGTGCATTCAGTAACCTAAACATTCTAATGCGGTGCATTGACATAAATTTAATGCACCAGTGCGAAATGTTATTTCAACACACCACATTGAAAAATAAAAATAAGTAATGTTATATATGTATACAAACCAAAAGGTGCATCAAGTCGATGTACACACCATTTTCGATGCATTCATTTTTTTGGCACAATGTGTATGGTGCATTCTTGTCTTTTTAGTGCATTGAGGTTGATTTTTTTTTAATTGAAAGTTAGATGTCTATATTTATAAACACATTTTTCATTCAATACAAAAATATTATGTTTTATGTATGAGGCTGATGTATTTTATATGTAAATCATGTAGAGATGTCAATGGAGATAGGAGAAACATCATTAGGAGTATAGGGTTGACTAGTATAATGTGGTACAAGACTAGGAGGCCTAGGAGAGGGAGAGGGATTTATACCCTCGCCCTATTACCACAACGGCCCTATAACCACAACGGCCCAAGGCCTCTTAAGGAATGTAGGCCTCCTTACATACTATGAGGAGGCTACATCCCTGAAGGGGCACTCCAGGTTGTTGGCACAACTGATCTGTCAATGGGGTGTCCACTGATAGGATTCTTTGTCAGTCCCAACATGTGGTATGAACCCCTTGAGGATAACATTTATTTTATCACTAGCCTATCTAGGAGAGTGGAGGATTTTCCCCAGTTCCCTGATGTCCCCATGGTGTGTAGTAGAGAGTTAGCTTATCTACTCTCAAAGACATGTTAGGGATCTCGTAGTTTCCCTAGTAGATTTTCAAGTATCTAGTGGACAACTATAGATCACTTTTTTTGGTGCATAGGAGGTTAGGTGCCTTTCACTATTAGTGAGTATCATTGCACACTATACTAGTAATGGGAAGCACATTAATTTCCCTTTTTCATTTTATGTTGATTTTTTGGTGTAGAGGCTAAGATGTATCATATGGTTTTTCATTTTTTTTTTTGCAGTTGTTTTGTATAGCTTTAGGATGTCGTGCTATGATACATGGTGGTTCAAACTCCCCTTTTTCTTTAGAGTTGTTTTGTTTATTTTTTGAGAGGTTTCCAAAGACGAGGCCTACTTTTGATCGCCACCCTCCTAGGCCAATCACTGAGGTACGGATGCACATGTGGCACGAGATGACACTCAAGAGGGGCCAACCGAAGTATCTGACCAGGATTTCCATATGTTAGTCATGGTGTCATGTCCTTACGTGGGGATGGATTGGCAACAGTGTCCCAACATCCTCTTCACATAGGATGAGCTAGTAGATGAGAGAGGTAATATTAGTGTTTTCTTTAAATTATTCTAGTTTCATTTTATTGTCTTAATTAATTAGAACAAAATTTATTCTAGCACATTCTTTAGCTTATTTTATTAATTTGTTTAATGAAACTGTCTAATTATTGTTATGTACTATATATTTTGTAGATATTGGCACATTCATTGGGGACATGCCTCCTCCCCATTGGATGCATATGCAAATATATATGTACTTAATTTATATGTTGGTGTTGATGTGTATATTGTTAGGTCATTTTAGATATGTTCATTTAATGTGCTTGCAGATAGATGTGTATGTTATAGCATTTATTAGACATGAGATGTATATATTTGATGCTGTGTGTGATGATGATGTTAGACAATACTTTTGTTTTGTTAGATGTCATCACGATGATGATGCCCTGTTAGATTATTAGGTTTGTTTGCAGCTAATGACATTTATATGTGCTAGAGGTGTATATAATTAGATTATGTTAGCGAATTTGAATGTGTATTTTATATGATGTTTATGTTTGTTAGATGGTTATCATCATGATGTTTATTTTTATGAAATTATATTTATTATAGATTATGTATTGGTGAACTTATATCAAAAATTTATATATGAAATTACATGCAAAACTAATTTTAAATAAAAAAAAACTGCAAATATATTTTTAGAAATTAAAAAGTTTAATATGGTTGAAAGCATAATTGTAAAATCACCACAAATATTTTTCTATTCCATAGATAGTTCATACATATTCATTCTAACTAAATTATTATTCAAACAAGGGTTGCAAGCAACATAGAAACATGTCTAGAAAATAGTAACGACAAAACAAAATCAATTTTACACACAATTAAATTGTACAAACCTCTAAACAAAACTACCATTCTAGTCATAGTCAAGCATAGAAATCAGAAAGTCGTGACCTATGCTTATAATAGAATACTTAGACAATATCTAATTAATCTTTGCAATTAATTTTCAAAACGTATATTGCAACATATAATCATTAAATACAAATTTCAAAATATTTAAAATAAAATTAAAATATATAACTGATTGGTCCATAAAATTAACTTAATTAAAAATGTTCATAAATGTTGGATTATAAACAAAATAACATTACAATTAAGGGGATTTTATATATAATAAATAAAGTTTATTTATTAATAATAATTATGATGAAGCATCATTAAATATATATAATTATTATTTAAATATAATTTTAAATTAATAGTATTTTTAAATTTTTAAATTATATTTTTTCTAATGTTTAATTAATAAAGAGAAAATGCAATAATAACTATTTCAAATATCTATTTAATTTAAAAAAAAAAAAAGGTCTTGAAGTTATATTATAAAATTCAATTTATTCTTAAAAAAAAACTTCATTCATAATTTTTTTATAATAATTTAGATTTAATATAAACTAAAGTTTTATTTAATAAAATTTCATTTCTCACTTTATGAGAGTTTCAAACAAATTAAATTTAATATTTATAGCAACTTTTACCATTTTAAATTCAATATCTTACAAATTATATAAATGCCAACAAGATGAATACAAACCAAAATAATTAGCACGGGATATTGTTAGATGTGATCACGATGATGATGCCTTGTTAAATTATTAGACTTGTGTGTTAGCTAATGATGTTTATATGTGTTAGAAGTCTATATAATTAGATGATGTTAGTGAATTTGAATGTGTAATTTAGATTATGTTTATTTTTGTTAGATGGTTATCATCATGTTGTTTGTTTTTATGAAATGATATATATTTATTATAGATTATATATTGGTGAACTTATATCAAAATTGTATATATGAAATTACATGCAAAAAAACTTACTTCTAATAAAAAGTACAAAGATATTTGTATAAATTACAAAGCTTAATATGGCTGAAACTATAATTGTCAAATTACCATAAATATTTTTCTATTGTATAGATAGTTCATACATATTCATTCTAACTAAATTATTTTTCAAAAAACAATTACATATGAATAGATGTTATTTTCCATTGTACTATTTACTCTTTTGAATATACTCTTATACCCTAAAAATTGTTATTATAAAAAAGTTATGATCTCCAATCATAATCATTCTATTGGTCCTAAAATTTTATGGATGCAAATCTTCCTATATTTGTTGTTTTTGTTATTATTTCATAAGTTGATTGTTATCAAGATTTTAAATTACTTCATTAATTGTGGTTTTAGCCAACATTGGGGGTCATAATTTAAATATTTTCAAAAGAAATGATAAAACTATGTAAAGTAGAAAATAGCTAAGTTGAAAACCAAATTATCACAAAATCCAAATTAAACTTATCACAAACTTAGAATTAAATAAATATGTTAAAATTGTAATTTTTAAATTATAAATTACACAGTTAGAAATACTTACATTTAAGAGTAAAAATGATTGTGAATCTTTTCAATTATTTAAAGTGCCAAGAAGAAGAATAAAAAATAATATAATTAGCAAAATAAAGAAAACAAAAACATACAACAATAGTATAAATGATGAAGTAACACAAGTACAATCACTCTCCATTGTCATCACCCTAATTATCTTCCTCACTTAGAATGATAACAATGTTGTTCTCAAAAATATGTTTGGACCTAGGGTCGTGTCTTAATCAAACCACTAATCCTTATCCAACACATCTGGGTAAAAAACACCTAGTTACAGTATTTTGGGAAAACATAATGCTCCCTAGCTTCATGCCACATATTTATAGAGTTGATAGATATCAACCCACTATCGTGATCTTCCTTTACATCATTCTGATCAAAGGTGTCCCACCACTTGGACCTAAAAATAACACATTGGAATGAAGAGAAGTCCACTTAAATGATCTCTTGTATATTTCTGATGTAACCTAACATCCTCTGTATTAGGTTTTGATCGTGATGGCTAGCACAACTAGATTAGTTGAACCCAAATTCCACTCCATAGCCTTGTGTCATGCATCTGTCATCGACATCCTCCATGAAAAAATGATGTCCATATGACCACATAGATGGGAACAAATACACCTCTAAAAAGGTGAAAAAATCACAGTGTCATTTGTCTAATAATCCGAACATAATTAAAATATAAAATATAGACATTACAATTCAAAGGTTCATTATGAAGTTAAAAATGTACATAAATAAATTATTACCAAGTTGATGTACACAATCCCTATGTTTAGCACATCCTCTTCAACATGCAGGTAATGACCAGATGCATCATATTTCCCTCTAACTTGGTCAACAACCCAACTCTTGGGGCATATCATTGACATATTTCCTTTTAAATGATCAGGATAAGGAACACTTCTATCATTCAATGGTATGATTCTCTCCTATCACTGTCCCATTTCTTCTTCTTATGTTCATACAATGCAACCCATGGTTGTGTCGCTTCCAAGTTGTAAATAATGAATTTGTTGATGGCTTCAATTTCTAAATTCACTGATGAAATCAAACCAACATATATAGTACGTATGATATAAAAATATACATTATGAAGTTCAATGTGAATAGTTACTATGTGGAAATTTGACAAATAATAAGTCACTTAATCTTTATCACGAGCCTTTTTCCATTTGTTTCAAGAATCTTCCCTTCTCTTTTGTCTTCATCATTTCGTCATCCCAAACCACTGCACCCAATGTGTTTTCAATCTGCTTGATGTACTCACCAGCATAATAGAAAGACTCATACAATATGTACCCCTCTTCCAAAGACCCCTCAACATTTTGCCTTTGTCGAACAAAACCTTTCAATTTCTTCATGTACCTATCTAAATAAGAACATCCAACGACAAGAAACCACCCCTAACTAATTCAACCTCATCTACTAGGTGAATTAGAAGATGAACCTGCAAGTCCATGAAACTCGTCGACAATTCCTTCTCAAACATACAAACAATCCCGATTATCTCTTGCTGCCGCCATAATATGCTAGCCATATGAATCTCCTTTGATTTCATCGAACATACAAATGCAGATAATTTAGATATGGCACGTAGGTCATGGTTCACACACCCAAGCATAAGAAAATGATAATAACACTGCAAAGTAAACACTTACAAAAAGTAATTATATTTTATCCCATTGCATAAAAATAATAACAAATAATAAAATCATGTTTTTGACATATATGCTCTTAGAAGGTTCAAATGGTCATGTATTTCAACCCCAACAAATGGTCTTCCATAGTGAAGTAGTTTTGTAGTGAAGACCCATATAACGAAGGCACCCTCACACCCATTATAACTTTCTTGGCCAAAGAAATATCATATTTCTTTAAAATCCATGCGACATCACCTTCTTTGAAAATCAAAAAGCGGCCACCCTCTTCTCTACTTTCTTGTCTTTGCCTATGTTTCTTTTTAGTTTTAGAAGAAGCAAGATCTCTCCTAATAGTCAATGTGTCTTTGATGATATGTGCCCTCCATAAATAAGATGAAACATATTTAAATATATGCATGGGATATAGTAAGTGGGAAATATTAAGATGCTCCCAATATGGGAGCTCATAAAAAATAGATTTCCTTTGCATCCCAATGGGAAATTTCTCAACATAGGTGTCAAAAAATTATGGATCGTCGAACTTAGGCTCCCCATTTGAATCGATCATTTTTGTAATCTCCTTCTCCTTCTCTCTCTCATATTCTCTAAGCCATTCAAATAGTGTCATTATTGAAGGCCTTTGGGTTCTCTCTAGTTTACCATTGAAAGTAGATGTTGCTCTTCTGTAAGGGTGTTATTCTGGGAGGAATACCCTGCAGTAGTCATACATTGGATTTTGCAGGTGGTTGGACCACCTAGCTTTCAAATAAGGTCCAAAATATTTACATCCATGATGCCCTTTTGTTTCAAGATTTGTAAAATTGTAATACGGGCATGTTAAGAGATCATGAAAAATCTAAGCATGCACATGAATTAAACTAATATAGTAAACAATATGTTACGTTAAAAAAAAAAAAAAAAAAATCAATAAACATGTAATTTACTAGAGAAAACTCTTAAGATGTATAATGATGTATGGTGTAAGAACTTATGCCATAAAACATAAAACTCCTCTATGTTATGATGGTTATTGATACATCGGAGACATGTATCCCTTCCCATAATTCCTTCAATTCATCTACCAATGGTTATAAGTAGATATTCATATTCTTCACTTGTCTTCTACCAAGGACTATGAGAGCCAACATAAGATGTTCATTCTTCAAGGCAAACCATGGGGGTATATTGTTGTTGATCACTACTATAGGCCAAACATAATAGTTGGTATCCTAGAGGGAATATAGGTTGGCGCCATCATAGGCTTTGTTGAGTCGTAGACTTGTACTTCATCCTTGAATTTCTTGGGCCATGTATCCCTATATGCTTCATGGCTATTGAATATGTTTGGATTCGCATAACTCTCGACTCACTTTTGTGTGAGGCATGCTATCATTGCAACATAGCTAATTCTTTGCAACATAAGAGCCGTTGAATCCTTGGGATTATAGGAATGTGCCTCAATATCTTACTAGGAGGACCACATGACTTAACATTTTTTTTTTAATTTATGGTGCCTGTCATGCCCACATTTCAGACATATCTTTTTTCCTGCATATTCTCCTCTATATATAATACAATAATTTAGACATGTATGATATGATATGTACTCAACACGCAACATTTTTCAACCATTTATTTGACTCTTTGCAGCTACTGGGAAAGACACTATCACTCAGAAGAACCTTATCTTTGAATAACCCGAAGTTGGTGGGAAATATTAATGCATAATGTTAATATTTAATGGTCATAAAATCGACCATTTTTAATGTTTCTTGTGTGACAAGATTTCTCAAAATATAAGGGACTTGATGATGGTCAATTACCTCAATATTATTGAGAAACATGCATTCGACATGCCAAAATTTTCTTTCAAGTTGTACAGTAACATTGTTGTCCCCATTTGGGTAGACTTTTACTAGACACCAAGTCCAAAGAGAAGGGTGGTGGAAGCATATTTCAGGATTTTGACAAAGGCGTCAGTGATATGAGCATCATCCCCTAGCTCATCATTCTAGAATGCATCTAACAACATTGTCTCCATGACATTCGTATCCTGTAAGTAATCATCCATACCAACCTCTATTTGATTTCCTCCATTGCGAACTTGTGATGGAGAACTACTATTGTTGTAGTCATTCCTAATTGGTGAATACGAACGTAGTGGGAATTGAATAGGCATTTGATTCAACCATTCTTGGTATGCTTCCTCTTTGAGTTTTGCTCTTAATGTAACCTTTTCTCAATTTGACATTGTAGTGGGGTGCACTGGAAGATGGTAGGTGCGTCGCTTATCATCACTAGAATCCTAATTTCAAAAAATATTGAACATTAGTATAACAATGATATTAGAAAGCATAATGAAATTGATTTATTAAATTACATTATACCAAACAATTATTACCATCTTTGACCCAAGATTGTGGTTGTAAGATGACATGTTACAATTGGCAAGGTAAAGCAACTATACATTTTAATCTACCAATTGGTTGTGGTACGCTGCTCTTGATAAGAACTTCTGACATTTTTAAAATGGTGGAATATTTTATGCATCTGAATTCGATTATGAATCAAGATCCTACAAATTTGGATACATTTTTATTCAAATTGACATGAGCAAAAAAATCAATTAAATAATCAAAATATAATAAATATGAACTTACTAGAGATAGAAAGGGAACTTCATGAAGGACTTTAAGAAATATGGAACGAGATGGAATTTGAAGAATTGGCCATTTCATATTATGAGATTTTGTCCCTGCATTTGAGAAAAATCAGTAAGTAATTTTTTGTGTACATACCTAAAATTAATTTCAAGAACCATATAACCACAATCTGAATTTCAATATAATTTTCAAACAATTTTTCAAGAATAAAGTGACTTTAAGCGGAAAATTATACTATGAACCACTGTAACTCATGTGGATGCATCCTAAAGGATAATTTGAAATGAATATACCATTTTGTATGAAAATAAAAATTCAAATAACTTTTAAAGCATATCCATGCTCTTGTAAAACTAAATGCACCTAGGTGTTTAAATAGTAACCACACCATTGCGTTAAAATACTAACTGCAACAATGTGTTAAAACAATAACTATGTCGGTTTCTGCGATTTCAAAAATAAAGAGGAATTCTATCATATTAGTGCACTAAAAAAAATAAGCACACTAACAATTTATCTTAATCGGTGCGCATTACTCTTAAACACACTGGTGCTTTTTATTATGAAACACATTGATGTTTCAAAAAAATGGAAAAAAAGGGTGCGGTTTTTTTTCAAATTGAAAAACGAATGCTAATTTTTTTCGAATATAATTTCATAAATTCTTATACATAGTAAGAAGTTATTCACTATTTCATTATTTTTCCCAAAATTTCAAGGCGAAGAATTGCAAGAGAGGCATATTGGGAGCACTGAGGAGTAGCAAGATTCTTCAAAACATCAGAACTACTCAAAAGATCAAAATTTGAAAGGTATGTTGATTCATTCAAAACCCTGGATAGTAAAAATTAGAAATTTTACTGTTGATGTTACTAATAAAAAAATTTTACAATCTCTATTCCTGAGATTTTTTATTCGGATTGTCCACAATCCCCATTTTTTAGTCTATGTTTCAAGAGGATTATCCACAGTCTCCATCTTTCAGTCTACGTTTCAAATAAAAATTCTCAAAAATCTCACCACAAAAATCTAAAAACTCTCAATCTCTATTCCTATTTATTTAATTAAAATAAGAAAAAACAAAAAAAAATCAATACTTACCTTAAACCCTTGCTTCTTCTTGCTTATGTGACTACGAAATTTCAACTTAGAATTTAACTCCCTCTACCACTTCACAATCAGGGATTTTCATTTTAGGCATTTTAGATTTAATGGGTTTGTGTTACTATATATAAGGTGTTTGACATGTAAATATGGGGGACCACTTATTGAACCAGATACAAATCTTGTCGGCCCTGTTTGTTTGTCTTTTAGATGGATTTTGTTTATCGGTGTGCCTTGTGTAATATAACACAACAATGCACCTCTGCCATATAGCACCATTAAGTCCAAAAACCTTGTATTTATTTTTTTATTTTTTCATTTTTACTGTGATGGTGGTGCTTTTATCATTACATATCGCACCATCATAATTTAAAGTTACTTAAAAAAACATTGATGTCGATGCTCCATAATTAAACACCCTGGTGCACTTACTAAATTAAACAGATCCGTGTGTTTATGCACATAACCGCACCGGTTACCAGACCTTGTTTTGGCCGAACATTATGTGATTTATTTATAAAAAATATTTAATGGATTTTGTATGAATGGTACAAGTTGTAGATTGATAAAAAAAATGTCTAATAAGTTGTCAAGTAACAAAAATATAGATAAGCACCATGATAGCACATCCAAAAAAGCAAAAAATGCAAGTTCTTTGTAAATTCTTTACAAAATTAATATGTTTGAACTATATGTAAGTTTAACTAATATGTATTGTTTAATGTGTGTCATGCATAGCCACAAAATGAGGAAGCTCGATCAGATTATTTCTTATCTAAGTGAAGAAGAGTGTGAAAAATTACAGAAGGACAAATAAGGTGAATGAAAAAAATACTATTTAATATGAGCTTTTTTTTTTGAATTTTCATTAATAATATACTTAATAATATTACATAATGCATTTCAAACAATCTATTAGTTCACATATGTTTAATGTTATACAAGGACCAACAATGAAGGAAAGGAATGATGTTCTAAGAAAACAAAAATTATGGAATATGTAAATGACGATGAATTGGTCCTTAGCTCATCTAGAGTGGTGTTGAAGATTAATGAAAGCGGGGGTGGGACGAGGGGCGGCGGGTGGGGTCTTTTACAAAAATATGATGGATATAGTGGAACAAACACATAGACATACTTTTCAATTACAATAAATAAATAAATCCAATGATTCAAAGAGCCAAGTTATATTTAAATTATAGGAAGCATTTTCAAAGCAATAGTCAATGAGACCTCTCACACTTGCAATTGCTAAAACATATAGCAACAAAAAATAACCATTCAAAAAGTAGTATTCCTATTTAAAATACATTTATAGAATTATATGTATATATTACTACAAAGAATTCATTTATTAATATCGATTTTGTTATATTTAATTTTCATATATCAATATAAAAATAATTTATTACTTTTTTCAGGAAGATTATGAAAATCCCAAAGCATCAATGAACTGATATCTAAAACATGTGAGTAGGAATGCCCAAAAAAATGTACAAGGAGATGGTCACAGAAATGGGCATAATTGCATCACAAGAGGAGCCATCTCAACAACTATGTGCTTCAAATATATGTAATCATTGTTTTTTTCTATTCAGTACATATAAACAAATAATTTAGCATTAAATATTAATTTTCAAGGATTTTCTTGCAGAAAATAAATCAAAATGGAATTCATTCAACACACAAAATAGGACAACAAGGAAGAGGGTTGATACCAGTGTTTGTGAGTAATTGTTAATATTTCCTTATAACAACTTAAACTCTCATTTTTGTATATTTTAAGTTGTTTACAACAACCATCCTTGAATGTCTTCAAATAGGTGCTAACATACAAAGAAGATCCATCAGAAGAATTGATTGACATTCGGTTAGATATTGGTTCTGTATATATATTGGCATATCAAAAATGAATTTTGGAATTTGTAAGTATCTATGTTATTTTACTTCTCAGATTTTATAATTAATAAAACAAAAAATTCTTTTATATTAAATCTATGATTTATTATGGGGTATAAAACTTGTAGGAAACAAAGTATGGAACTATGCCAACATAAGAGTTGTTGAAAGAAGGCATGAAATTTGGTTTTGAAAGAATGTTTATAATTCAAGACTCACTTCTTACTATGGTGCACTACTTCTCATTTTACATTGATGTATATTATTGATTTCAATTTCCATTATTCTTAGCAATGTAGATACACTCATTACACTTTATTTTTATGTTTGTAGACGGAACTTGAAGAAGACGGAAATAATAAATGCAAGAAACAAAACATTCGTCCAAATAACCTAAGTCATGGAAATAGCTCGATCACTGACAACAATTCCAACAAAGAATGATGATCTATTTGGATATCAATGCAAGTTGTTGTTTTTTTTAAATATTTGTCTATGATAATTAAACATTTTGTTTAATGTAATAGACATAGTGTCTCAATTGAAAGACAAGGGGTTACCAAAAACTATCCCATTTTGTATGAAATAGAGCCTCTTATTCATATATAATCAAATACATTTTAGTTTATTCTATTGTGTTGTCCAATGTTGTTGTGAAATGTTACACCATTGATTAAATATATAGATGATTAAATATTATATTGAAGAGATGCGGAATATAATGATATAACAAATTAATCCAAACATCATATAAAAATGCACTAATCAGAATTTAATTTATATGAATACTATTATAAGATATATGTCAATTTTTTTATGAATAACATATTTAAAAAATCACAATAATTGCACTGTCACAGGTCGATGTTTCTAAAAAAGAGAAAATGGAACCAAGACATGGCATATTATTGTGCACCACTCCGAATATGAGTTTTCCAACGATGACATTTACAATAATAAAAAATGGTATCTCGATGCATATGTAAAATAAATATGCACTAGGGGAAGATATGCATTTCATGCATCGGTGTGATTTTCCTTTAACACACTGGTGAATCGTTACCTTTAACACACCAGTGCATTAGGTTAAGTAAAAGCACTGGTATTGCAAGTTTTTTTTTCTTTCCCTAGTTCCTTTTGTGAAAAGTACAACATCGAGGCTTTTTCAAACACATAAGCACTAAGGCATTGTACTTTTGAAGTATCGATGTTGTTAATACAACTCATTAGCACTGATGCATTGTTATGCACAACTACCCGGTGTGTTGGAGAAGATAAAAGCACCGAGGCTGCAATATATTTTTCCCTTCCTTGATGCCCTTCCTAAAAAGTATTGCCTAGGGCATTTTCAAAAGACATAAGGACCTGGGCGGTTTACTTTTCAGGCATCGGTGTTTTTTACATTCAACACCTCGGTGCATGGTAGAATAGATTGTACGAGTCAGTGCATTTTTATTATTAAAGCACGAGTGCTTTCATGAATTTAATGCACTACTGCTCCAAACATTTGTTTATAGTCCTGGTACTTTGATTTAAATTACAGAACTAGTGATTTTATATTAGTAGTGCACTGGTGCGATTTTTCCACTAAGCGCACTGCTAAGAAAATATCCACTAAAACCTCCAGCTGCTTAGATTTTTTTGTTCTGATGAAGTTCCATTATCAGCTCCGCTAAAACATCCGCTACCACAAATGGATGTTGTAGTGTTGTTTTTTTGACAAATTTTTCCAATTTTATAAAATTAAAAACCTATCTTATAACCTCCATTAGAAGGAATTTTCTATGTAGTGGACCATCCCTAATCTAAAATTCACTCTTGAGTGATCTCAGTTAATTAATTAATTAATGAAGGTATTACAAACTCATGTGTTGGTGTGTGTCTATGTTATTTTAGGCAATGGATTGATCAGATTGTGAATTACATAGACACTGGAAGAATGGAAAATAGTAAGAGAAACACAGTAAGCAAATGCAAGAACACAACAGATTTAATAAGGAGTTCACCTTATTCTCTAGGGCTATGTCTCTGGTCCAGCTTTCAATGGTGGCCTTCTTTTATTGTGTCTTTAAAGCAGAGATTTACAATGAGGAGCTCAATTTGAGTCTCTTGAAATAGATAATGCTTGGTAGGGTGGTTCTTGGATTCCCCAAGCCACTAGAGTGCACAGACTCTTTTCCTTTCCAAGTTTTGATCTTTCTGGTCTTTAATGGAATGAGTCCAATGGTGCTCAATTCCCGACAGATGTCCTCACAGGAATGGCTTGAACCTCTTAAGCTTGGTTCTGTCTGCTCGATGTTGCCTTAGGTCAGCGTGGCTCTCTGTTTTCTACTTCTTGCTTCATTATCTTTCTCTTCGCTTTGCTCTCTTTGTCTTCATCTTCTATCTATTCTGTTCTCTGTCTATTAATGGATTAATGCCAATCTATCCTTGATTGTTCACTTCCTCTTCCGCCCCTTCAGATCGCCTACTGCTTTTCACTTGGAGTTCCCTGCCTCTGCGTCATCGCCAACATCTCATAGGGAGGTGGCCACTTGTCCTCTCATGAATTGCGCCAACTCTTCCTCAACGGTTCGGTATTTCAGTTACACTGTGGAATGATTTATCCGCCAACTCAGCGGTCAAATCAAACTTCAAACTTTTATGTGTTGCAGCTTAATTCCCCTGTCAAATCCAGTTTCTCCATCGAGCGCAATCTCTGCCGTCAGATTTGGAGCCCCCAAATCCTACGGTGTTCACTCATTTTGCGTGGTTGACTTGCTCGACTATTAGCGCATGATGAGAGGCAGTTTTCTCTCTCATCCGTTGGACACATGTCATGCGCTGAATGGAATCGCTCATTTTTTTCCAAATCTTCTTACCATCCCAATGTGTCGTCAATATACCGTTAGTTTTGGAGCGCGAGACTCGCCTTTCACCTTAACACTTTCCCCACTATTTCTCAGCTTCCCATGCGACCGAGCGCTCGGGGCTTTTCCTTTTCAAGGGGTTTTGCCCAGTGATGCGCGATTAGCGCTAATCACGCATCAAAAATGCCCTCTATTTCTTGATTCGAGCTTCCTAACTGCCAGTTTTGCCTCCTGCGCAGTCTCCATGGGCCTCGATCAGTGCACTTTGACCGAGGTCCTCGTCGTTCCTTGCTAGCTGCAAATTGCCATTGTCCAGAGGTCTTCCTGATCACTCTTTGTTCATAAATTTTGAATTCTGTCCTGATTTGATACAATCATAGCACTTTGATAATTTTTCATGGATCCAATTCGGATCACGGTCTTCCCACTGAAAAAACTTTTGGACCACCAAAAGTTGGTTTTCAAGCATCGACTAAGTGAGGGTACAATTGTCTCACTTTTCCAATCTCTATCCACTTTGCACTGCTCGGTTTTGAACCCTTGAGCCCAATTCTGAGGTACTCAACATCTCCTCTGCACGTTGTCCTCAGCTTCCTGTCCAGAACTATGTCTTCCAGCAATTCATTAAGATATTCAGGTAGCAGGTCATCAATAGAAGGCAATTGACTCTGCTCTTCGGGATCCTCAATTAGTGAAGGTTCAAACAATCTCAAGCAATCTGCATTTACGACTGAGTAGATGTGCATGTA
>APFE030571647.1:19238-37320 GCA_000404065.3 Pinus taeda
TCGGGATCCTCAATTAGTGAAGGTTCAAACAATCTCAAGCAATCTGCATTTACGACTGAGTAGATGTGCATGTAAGCTGGTAGATCAAGGTGAAAAGCATTCTCACCAATCTTCTCAAGTATCTTGAAGGGTCCATACCTGATAGTCTTTAGCTTTTTACCTTCACCTTGCATCCTGTCCTTACTGATATACAACCAGACTTGGTCACCAACTTGGAAACTATGCTCCATTCGATGCTTGTCATGCCTTTTCTTGTATTTATCTTGGCTCTTTTCCAGCTGTTCCTGTACTGCCTAGTGGATCTCTTGGATTTGTTCAATGAACCTAGTCTCCCTGTCCACATCATTGTGTCCCTCAACTGTGGTGTCTTTAACAAAGACAAAATCCAAAGGAGACCTTGGTGTGAAACCAAAACAGGTCTCAAAAGGAGATATCTGTGTAGAATAATGTTTTTCTCTGTTGTAAACATGCTACACATAACATAAATGTTCATCCCAAAGCTTAGGACGCTTGCTGCAATATCCTCTGAGTAACTGGATCACTGTCCTATTAACTACTTCTATCTGGCCATCAGTTTGTGGATGAAAAGCTGTGCTTTTCTTTAGTTTGGTGTCCATCAGTCCCCACAGACTTGACCAAAACTTCCCCACTGAAACACCTTGTTCAATCCTGTTAAAGCATGTAAGGGAGTTGCAATTGAGCAAATTTAGAAATAAACTTCCTCCAATATTGTGCTGCTCCTAAGAAGCTTCTAACTTCTATAGCAGATTTGGGTTTAGGTCAGTTTACAATGACTGTCACCTTAGAGGGATCTATCTTCAGTTCACCACCCCCTACTATATGTCCCAAATAATTCAGAGATGTTTTGCCAAATTCACATTTTGAGAGTTTAATATGAAGTTTTTCTCTTTTCAAAACATCTAGTGTTTGCTTAACATGCTTTAAGTGTTCTTCCCACATTTTGCTAAATATCAGAATGTCATCCAGATACACAATAAAAAAATCAACAAGAAAAGGTCTGAGTACATCATTCATTAATCTCATGAAAGTAGCAAGAGCATTAGTTAAGCCAAAAGGCATAACCAACCACTCATACAATCCCTACTTTGTTTTGAAAGTAGTCTTCCATGCATCTTGTTCTGCAACTCTAACCTGATGGTATCCACTATGCAAGTCTAGCTTGGTGAAATAAACAACTTCTTTCACTTGATCTAAAAGATCATCTATGCGAGGAAGGGGATAACGATTTTTTATTGTTATCTTATTCAGTGCTCGGTAATTAATGGAAATTCTCCACAAGCCATCATTCTTTATCACCAAAATGATTGGTGACCCACATGGTGATGTGCTAGGCCTAATGAACCCCTTCTCGAGCAACTCCTGCACCTAATTCTTGATTTCAACATTCTCTTAAGTAGACAACCTGTACATTCCAATGTTAGGAAAATGGAGCATCTTGCTGCAAAATAATATCATGTACTATTTCCTTTTTGGGTGGCAGACCTTTAGGTTCTTGAAACAAGATACCATACTCTGAAACAACGTTTTCTATCTCAGCTTGTTGTTTAGCATTACAACCCTCAAATGCATTGGTTTTATCAGGTTTCTTTTCCTTCACAACCATCAGTAAGAATTGTTTGCATGAATTTACTTTTCATCTACCCTGAGTTTATGAGAGTGTAATTATTCTTGAGCTTATGAGCCCTTACAAAGTATTTGATTCCATATTTAACAAGCAAATACTTGTTTTCAGCTCTATAGAAAATAACTTTTCTATCATACAAGTAAGGACTTCCTAAAACAATTCCACATATATCCAAAGGAATTATGCCTAACTCAACCTCATCTACAAACTCTGACCCAAAAGAAAACTTGAGTTTGCACTGTCTAGTCACTTGCAGTTGTGTTTTATCATTTAACCATCCTAATGGGTATGGTTTCTTGTGAGGTGTAGTTGCTAATCCCAATTTCTTTACAGTTGCTTCAAAAATTAAATTTACTTGTGAGCCACTATCGAAAAAAGTACCAATCTTTTAATATTTGGAAACAACTCGAATATGGAAAATATCATGTCTTTTTCTCTCATTTTCTTCATCAATAATAGATTGAGAAGAATTGCTAGTAGATGCTTCAGAATTCTTACCTTTTATACCTATGGCTGCAATGGTTGTTTCATCTCTTGAGTCTGACCCCAAATATTTCTGAATAGTTGCAGCAATCTTCTTCTTCTTCTTGCCCTCAAACTTCTTAGGCCTCAGCTCTGGATGCAGAATCCAACAATGCTCATCATCATGCCCATCCTTTTTACAGTGAGTGCATGAAGCCTTGCTTTTCTGTGCAATGTTAGCCTTCCTTGCTTTCCATTTCTACTTTCTTTTCTCCTTATTCTTGCTTGTAGTGGGTTGGGATGATCCCCCAACTTCTGGACTTCCATTTTTTCCTCTAGCCTCTAGATGAGTAGCTTGTATAGATACCTCATCTATACTAGTGGGATTAAACATGAGGATAGTGTGCCTCATGTAGCTGTGTATACCACCAATGTACTTCAACAGAGTCTCAGGTGAGTCTAATGAGATTCCTAGAATCAATTCTCTCTTTCTAAATTCTTGAGTTTACCCTTGCACACTTTGTCCTTTCAACAGTCTAAGAGTTTGCCAACTCATCATGGCTTGCTGCATGTAGGCCAATGGATAGAACTGCTTTTTTATTGTAGAAACAAATTCACCCCAAACAGAGATAGTCTTACCATGTCTTTTCATGTCAGCTTGGGTCCTACCTTCCCACCAAACCAAGGCAGTGCCTCCAAGGTGTAGGCTTGCCAGCTAAATTTTTCTCTTGTCTAAATCGATATTCTACACTCTACAATAAACATCAATTTGTCTAATCCAATTGTCCAGCTTTTCTGCATTCAACTCTCCATCATATATAGGTAAATCAAATTTAACATCTAGTTTGATCAAAGATGTTTTATTTTTAGGGCTATCAAGAGGTGTGAGAAAGCTTTCCTCTTTCCCTTTCCCTTTTGAGTGGTCATGGGCAAGTGACTCATCTTCTCCTTTGTCTTGTTTAGAGCCTGATGAATCTTCATCCTTATGTTTTCTAAAGTCCCTATACATTTCTTCTACCATGGACTTTATGGCTAAGAAACTATCTATGAATTGAGGGTCTGGCCCCATAAAACCTTCCTCTGACATTGTCTTCCAAGAATAGACTCTCCCAATTCCAGGATTAGTTTTGACCAACTCTCCTTCTCTTAATTTGAGCTTTGATCTAGTTAGCATTCAACAACTAAACCAACACAAGCTTGTCTAACCTTAACAGCGTTTAGCTCTAATACCACTTGATCTGAAATTCACTCTTGAGTGATCTCAATTAATTAATTAATTAATGAAGATATTACAAACTCATGAGTTGGTGTGTGTCTATGTTATTTTAGGCAACGGATCGATCAGATTGCGAATTACACAAACACTGGAAGAATGGAAAACAGTAACAGAAACACAGTAAGCAAATGCAAGAACACAACAGATTTAATAAGGAGTTCACCCTATTCTCCAGGGCTATGTCTCCAGTCCAGCTTTCAGTGGTGGCCTTCTTTTATTGTGTCTTTAAATCAGAGATTTACAATGAGGAGCTCAATTTGAGTCTCCTGAAATAGATAATGCTTGGTAGGGTGGTTCTTGGATTCCCCAAGCCACTAGAGTGCATAGACTCTTTTCCTTTCCAAGTCTTGACCTCTCTAGTCTTTAATGGGATGAGTCCAATGGTGCTCAATTCCCGATAGATGTCCTCATAGGGATGGCTTGAACCTCTCAAGCCTGGTTCTGTCTGCTCGATGCTGCCTTAGGTCAGCTTGGCTCTCTGTTTTTTGCTTCTTGCTTCACTGTCTTTTTCTTCTCTCTCACTCTCTCTGTCTTTGTCTTCTGTCTGTTTTGTTCTCTGTCTGTTCATGGCTTAAAGCCAATCTATCCTTGACTGTTCGATTCCTCTTCTACCCCTTCGGATGACTTGTTGTTTTTCGCTTGGAGTTCCCTGCCTTTGCATCATCACCAACGTCTCACAGGGAGGTGGCCACTTGTCCTCTCATGAACTGAACCAGCTCTTCCTCAACAGTTCGGTATTTCAGTTACACTATGGAATGATTTATCCACCAACTTAGCGGTCAAATCGAACTTCAAACTTTTATATGTCACGACTTAATTCCCCTGTCAAATCCGGTTTCTCCATGGGGCGCAATCTCCGCCATCAGATCTAGAGCCCCTAGATCCTACGATGTTCACTCATTTCGTGTGGTTTACTTTCTCGACTGTTAGCACACAATGAGAGGTCGTTTTCTCTCTCATCCGTCGGACACGCGTCATGCGCTGAATGGAATCGCTCGTTTTCTGCCAAATCCACTTACTGTCCCAATGTGTCTCCGATATACCGCCGGTTTTGGAGCGCGGGACCTGCCTTTCACCTTAGTGCTTTCCCCGTGGTTTCTTGGCTTCCCATGCGACTAAGAGCTCGGGGCTTCTCCTTTTCGAGGGGTTTTCCCAATGATGCGTGATTAGCGCTAATCGCACATCAAAAATGGCCTCCGTTTCTCGATCCGGGCTTCCTAACTGCCAGTTTTGCCTCCTGCGCGGTCTCCATGGGCCTCAGTGAGCGCGCTTTGACCAAGGTCCTCATCATTCCTTGCTGGCTGCAAACTGCCACTGTCTAGAGGTCTTCCTGATCACTCTTTGTTCATGAATTTTGAAGTCTATCCTGATTTGATACTGTCATGATACTTTGATAATTTTCATGGATCCAATTGGGATCAATCCCCTTGTTAGGGATAGGAATTATAGGTATGAGCTACGCTTATGGTAGTCAATACCCTTTTTCATGTACTTAATGACTATAAAAGGGGTTCCAAAACTCTTGCCACATGCCAAGATGCAACCTAGGGTGTACTACAACCTTTCAAATGGCTATATGCACATATACAAGCAATACCAACATGGGAAACAAGAATACAACACTAGTGAAAGATCTTTAGGAAACTTGCCTATTAGCAAGGACATGTGAATGGTCTCCCACAGACAAGGCCTCCACCAAGTTAGTCAGCCCGACTATGACTGATCGATCAAGTAGAAACTAACTAGATGTTCGAACATAGAGGCAACACACAAACCGAAACTCCTAGTCTTGAAGGATTTCGCCAACAATTCATGCACAATATAGATGAATCTAAACATGAGATCAAGCCATACAAGCTCAAGAATTCGTGCCTCACGCACATACAACATATTACTATTTAGATTGAAACATTCATGTTAATGCCAAATGACAACCCAAAACCAGGATATCTACCCATAAGGGACTTGAAGTCATCAAAACCTCAATCCTGAAGCAAAATAACTTCCACGTTTGTGACCATAGCCTTAAGGACCCATACCAGTACAAGTTATTCTAACGCAAAGAGTCAGTAGTAACAATATGCTAATCATGTGTGTACCAGTAAGAACATAAACCACGCTCAACACATTTGCATACACAACTTCAACGGGAAGGGAAAATATTTATATATATGTATGTACTTTCACTAACAATGTAAACACACCAAAATACTTATCCGGAATTGTTTTGGGTAATTGAGTCCGAGACTATAAATCTCCACCCAAGCATATACAGTTTCAGCCAAGACATACTTACAACTGTCACCCCCGAGTCAGATTCCAAAGCTTGAGGCAGGGTGCTTATCAATATTCCCAAGCAACCAACATAGCTGAGACATGATGCCACAAGGCCCTTGTTTCCTTCATCCACTAGCTAAGTTCCTTATAACTCATACAGTTTAGGCATACATACAACTATACCAATATTTCACAAACAGAGAACCCCAACTCACTTTCAGGAGAAGAGAATCGACTATGAGGATTGTACTTTAGTGGTAAGTTGTTAATGGGTAAATAGCTCACTTTCCTATGTGGTTCAATAGTGAGTCAAGCACCAGAGCTTCCATCTTGAGGAAACTTCTGGTGGTTCAACAACCCTCACAAGCACCTTTATAGGTGCTTCAACAGTGAGTCAACCATAGAGTTCTCAGGCATCACCTAATGGTTCAAAAACCCTCACAAGCACCCGAGTGATTCTTCCCAAATCTAACAGGTTGATCAATCCACAAGCTTCCAGTGGGTTTTCTACCCTTACAGGAAAGCCACATTCTCTTGAATAATTAACACAACAAACTTCAATTAGAAGGTTCCCTTAGCTAATGCTCTTCTCCAGAGTTGATATAATGCTAGAGACCACTTGATCTCTTTCTCATTCTCTACGTTCTCTCCCACACAATAACTCTTCGCGTTGCATTTGTTACATTGCCTCTTTCTTGTGTGCACATGAAAGAAAGAGGGAACACGCATCCTCGGAGCATTGTGCATCCTCCAACAAATTAACTACATTTTTTTTCTCCCCACTAGTCCCACATCATTCATCCCCTGACAACGCAACCCATGTTGCTCATAATTTTTGTCCTTTTCCTTGCTTACAGTTTGGAATGAAGGACACTTGGACCAATCCTTTCACTTCTAGTTGAATTCAATTCATATTCAACACATTTGATTTTTTTCCACCAATCAGGATAGTTATTTAAAGAACAACCATTTCCTCAAGCAACCCTCTACCTCAAGCAATGGAATTTATGTCCCTTTCTCAATCATATTAAAGTAATTACAATTATTTACAAAAGGTAAAAATGTTAACTAGGAAATATCACATTATTATTATTATTTTTTAATCAAATGCTTCATTTTACAAACATTACAACATTTCTCCTATATTGAAACGATTTTTAATGTTCACTCATCTACAAACGTTACAACATCTCGCCCATGCTAAGTTGTAGTGGGTGGCGTGATAAATTTTTTATATGAGAATTATAAATATAAATATATATGTGTGTGTGTGTGCGTGTGTGTGTGTGTGTGTGTGTGTGTGTGTGTGTGTGTGTGTGTGTGTGTGTGTGAGAGAGAGAGAGAGAGAGATAATAAATAACCATATCATTATTGTTAGGCATGATGATGTAGGAGGCTATTTATTGAAGACAAATATGGCTAATATATTTTATGGAGTAAGACATTCTTTTTTCTTTGATATTTTATTTAAATTTGGATGGTTCTTTTTCCCTTATAAAAGGTAGAAATGCTTTTTTCTCTAGGATAAGTAATATTCTAAGGCAACACTATCTTCTTTCCCCTTTATTGTATATACTCATGCTAGAGTCATCAAATCGAAAGCTAGAGATTGAGAGGATTTCTAGGGAATTAAAATGGACTAATGAACTAAAAAGTTTGAACCACTACCAATTTGAATGACACTTTCCTTCTAGGGGAGCATCCACCATCATTGGTAAGATATTTAAACAAGTATCAAATTTTTTCATCAACACTTTTTGGGGAGAGATAAATAACCATGGCACTCCCTAGTAGATGTATAGTCACTACATGATTAATGTAGCTAAAAGAAATAACCATGTCTCTATTTTGTTTATCACTGTTGTTTAATTATTAGTGTAATTATTATCATCATCGCTCTCTATTACTCAATATGAAAAATTGTCGTCACGGATTGTAAACATTTAAATGTTGACCCAATAATATAGGAGAGATGTCAATTTGTTATATTATAATTTTGTTTTGAATATTAAAATTACAAACAATTTTTTATATACATATCATTATATCTCCCCCATATTGTTATTATTGTATTTATTATTTATTTATTTAATTGAGTTGATATTATGTTTTTTAATTACTAATTTTTATTTAACGTTTCACAGACAATATTATTTTTAAATGCTACTTGTCAACACCATATCCAGTGGTGAAAGAATTACACACATATTTCTTACTCAAAAATAAAATGTAATTAAAAATAAACATTTTTATTTTCAATTACCTTGTTTCTGATATAAAATTGAAGTAAAATTAAAGTGTAATATTTACCATTTTTTCAAAACACATATAAAAAAAATACGTATCCATCCTCCATTACATATCCATCCTCCCTTTACTATCAGCCTTACACAGGGAAAAAAAAAATCAATAACAAAAATTTAATCTCTTATAATTATATATCCAAGAAAAAAGAGTATATTTCTTTTGACATAAATTACACTATAAAATTCGGATAGCCCTATACAATATATAGTACTACCATATATTGTATAGTCATATTGTAACTTGAAGTAAAATATGCCTTATGGGTGAAAATGAAACACATAGCTATGAGCCATGTCATTGAGATTGGGAGTTCATCTCTATGGGAGGGGAAGAGACATGTTTGCATTTGTGCCTAGAAGAGTGATTAAGAGAGCAGCTATTTGGAAGTTCATGATGATGATATTGTTGTGGGGCTATTAATGAATTATGTGTGTCCATAATATCATTATGAGATAAAAATATGAAAATTCAAAATTACATCTTTAAAATCAAAATTTATACTTAAATTTCATAATTCAATTTTCCACTTAAAAAATAAATAATAATATTTTTAAAATCAAAATCCATAATTTTAATAATTAAATTTTAAATATTAATTTAATTTAATTTAAAATAATAAACAATATTAAATTAAGCATACTTCACCGTGATAAAATAAATAAGCTATAGTTATTAATTATAATTATTTGAATCGCCATTATAAATATCAACCTTCACAATTTCAATGCAAGTAAATAGTATAAATTGAATTATTTATTTAAATGATTAAAATTATTATTAGATAACCTGTGGGTGATGAGAAAAGCCAAAGTTTAATTTTGAAGTCAAACTCAATTATATGTGTTATTGACTCTTTTCTTTTTTCAATGGAAAAAATTTCATAAATTTTATAAAATAAAAAATTTTTGGAGGTGATTATATACATTTTATTGACTATATAAATTAATTAAAAAATTATGTTAGTCTTGTTTTTTTGTTTTTTTTTTAAATAATAAGAATTGAGAATTGGTAACCTCTTAAAGACGAAATAGCTTATAATTGATGTCTATAATTTTTTCAAAATGCTAATCTATTATACATTAAAAATATATATTTTAAACAACAAAAAAAATTGAAATTATATTAATCAAATTCAATAAAAAATCCAGTAAAAAAAATATTTCATTTATAAATTAAATTACACCATCTATAAATACCACTAATATATAAATACAACCTACCTTGGAAACTTAAAACCACAAAATCACCCAACAAATTAAACTAAAATCCATTTTCACTCACCAATTATCTTTTAAAGTATAAAACTATTTCCTATAAAACACATTATTTCCTTTCACTATTATTATAAAATAAAACTTAAATTGTATTTTTAAATATAAAATTTTAAATCATTTCCCACACTAATAATTTTAAAAAAACGTGTCATTTTCAATCACGTGCTACTTTCTAAAAATATAAAACCATTTCGTATGGGACACATTAATAGAAAAAGTTTGGTATTATTACATTGGTACTATTTGTCGTTTTTTAATATATTTTTAATATATATTTTGAATGCTAAACGTGTTTGAATACAAAAGCAGACAGCCGGCTCCAGCGATTCAAGATAGCAATGCTTAATGAAAGGTTTTGGTTAAATTTGTAAATGGAATGAAATAAAAAAATATTTAAATATTAAAAAATTATTTGTACATAAATTAAAGTTTTTTAGAAATCTTTTTTAAATATATATAAATAAAAAACTTTTGTTAGTTACTAATTTTTGGATTATTATTTTAATCGGGATGAATAATTTCTTAAAAATATTAATATATTTTAAATTATTAATTTAAAAGTTTAATAAATCTTAATAAATTAATATTATAATATATTAATAATTATTTAGAATTAATATATTAGATTTATTGATGTTTTTTTACATGGCATGATAACAAAATTTATAATAAAACTATATCAAATTAATATTTTCAAATATTACAATTTTAACCTGGAAATATTTATGTCTTTAAAGATTTTAATATATCTATAGATTATGGTTTTTCCTTTTAAAGATTCAAAAAATATGATACGGTTGTTTTTTAATTTTGTTTTGGGCCAACATTAATTTTGTTGTTTTTATTATTAGCTTATTAGATATATGACATACTTACACATTACACACTCTCTCTATGGGGTTGCTATAATGCACCCTTGGTGCAAAATAAATTTCAGAAAAAAAAAAAAAAAAAAAAATATATATATATATATGATTCAAAACAAATTAGGTATTTAGTAAACAAAAAAGCATATGAAAAACTACAAGGTGCATATAGCAGTACGGAACCCATGGACTTTTATCCTAAGGGCCATCTACCCTTCTAACTTTATTGCAATAGGTAAAAATATTCCTTGTGGAATTGAACTTGGATGAGGAGGAGAACAAACATAGTGCTCAACCACTTGAAACTATAAACCTTGTAGGTGTACACATCTATACCTTTTAGTGCTCAAATCTCTACTCAAAAGAGACCCTTATCTCATGAACAAAAAAAAAAAAAATCATACACCAATTTAATGTCTATATTGACTATAACTTTAAATTAAATTATTGTTCTAATATTCTAAATCTCCACCCTTCCTTTTTTTTTTTTTTTTTTTTTTTTTCCATTTAGTCCTAATTCTAAGGATTATGAGGGTAGCATTGAAGAAGGGAAAGATGAAGAATATCCTCCAAGTCAGTATTTCAAAAGCACATATGATCATAGTGAGGATAATATTCCTCATAATGATGATGAAAATGCTTATACAGATGATGATTCATGATGGAGATGTTGTCAGCAAATATTTCATCAAGGAATAGGAGCTGACCTTTTCATATCAATCCAAGATGTTCTAGTTATACAAGGGGTAGAGTAGAATATCTCACGAGAAGAAGTTCTATCAGTGCTCTCATTTCAAGTGAATGTTGTCAAAATTAGGATTGCTTGAAACATATGGATTTCAGGTTTGCATTGGAGAAAAGGAAGAGATATTTGTCAATGAATAAAAGCATGCAAAATTCATATTCAATGGGGTGCAATCTACATTGTTAGGTTATGATTATCATATTGGGTCTTTATTTATTTATAGAAAGGCTTTCAAAATGTTTCATTTAATGGGTAATTTTCATTTGTCAAGAATCCAAGAAAATTTGGAAAAGGATCCAACATCATATTCAGAAATACATCATAAACGAGATTTTGGACCATTATCAGATACTGCAATGTCATGGATGAAAGAATTTTTTTCAAAGCATGAAGAGTGTATGCCAAATAGAGAGACAATACATATTCTAGATAATTTATCAAGACAAGAAATCTACAATTTATACAAAGAATGTGTAGAAGGCGCTGAAGGAAATGGTCGATTTATTACATATCAATATTTTGTGAAGATATGGAAGAAATAATTCAATAATGTTTGTATTCCTAAGAAGACAAGGATGGGGATTTGCAGTACATGTGCTTCTTTTAAATAAAAAAGGGATAAATGTGAAGGGGCAGAAAGAGGTAAGCATTCATAACATTAATTTTTAAAATTGTATAGTCATCAACAATGAAAACGTATTTATTGATGACTTTCTTTTATGTTGTGTAGATTAATCCATTGTCAGAGCACTTCAAGAGCATCACGAACAACAAACAAGTGAAAGGAAAAAGTTGTACAAGAGTTAAAATAAGTGTAATGATAATCCAAATAAATATTTATGTTTGATAATTGATGGTATGGACCAGAAGAAAACACTTCTACCACATTTTGTTCACACACCGAAAAATTTACAGGAGACAAATTTTATTCAGTATCACTTTGTCGGTTGTATGGTCTTCAATGGGAAAATGTTGCCAATGGTATACTTCACAGCTCCAAATATTCATAATGATGCAAATCTGACAATAACCATAATTCATGATGTTCTTTCTCATTGGTCTAGCAATTTTCCTAAAGTTTTGTATCTACAGTTGGACAACACTTGTCGTGAAAACAAAAATCAGATTGTTTTTGGATATCTAAACATGCTTGTTGAATTGAGAATTTTTCAGAAGGTAAAGGTTGGTTTGCTTCTTGTTGGGCACACTCATGGCCATATTGATCAGATGTTCAGTTGTTTTTCAGTCACATTGAGGAGAAAGGATGTTGGGAGCTTGCCATCATTAATTGAATGTATTAAGAAATCATACATGCCAGAGCCTATTTTTGATGTGTTGGAAGAAACTGTTGACATGTGAAGGTTTATTTTGGGATCACATGGTGAGGAGAAATGCATTGAACAAATTAATGACATTAGCTTCCAACATCAATTTCATATCAAAAAATTGATGGGAAAACACTAATATAGGGCAAGAAGTATTCAACTACTACAAAATAGGCGTCGTCGTCAGGTTTGGAATTTTTGAAGCACATTCCAAATCATCCAATATTTGCATCAAATATATTGTTATTACAATCAATTGCAGAAGTTCATAATGCACACAGGCGGAATAGAGATATAAATTATTCTTATTGCCTGGAAGAAATTAAAAAATGTATTAGATATACATATGAGTACTTTGATATTGTTGATTCAGATTGATGGGAGTCTTTTTTCAATAACCAAAGTGATATCATTTCAAGAACAACAAGTGAAGATATACCTTTGAAAATTCCATTTATTTGGCTACAAAATGTGTCAAATGAACATGAGGAAAAAAACATTGTTGAACAACAACAATCTCAAGGTATTATTAATTCTCCACAAGTAGAGGAAAGAGAAATATATATTGGTTCCAAAATGTCTCGTGCACAACGTGAAGCCATGGAGGACCTTCATAGGGGTTCAGTACAGGATATTAAGGAGGGTTGCATGATCGCAGTGCTAGCAGATGGAGATGCCAATGGTTATCCATTCTGGGTTGCTAAGGTTATAAAGGTCATTATAGAAAATGAAGATGTTGCAAGTGTTGAAGTACATTTGTATGCCATAAATACACACCCATTCAATGGCGTGTACAAGTCATAGATGGTAGTTGATAAAAGAAATTGGCGGAAAGAGAAAAAGAAAGGGTACAAATATAAATCGTCGCTGCACAGACCTCTTAAAATTGGAGGATGTTGACATACTTGTTTATGACTTCAATTTAAAGAAGAGAGGAACTCTTCGCTTAAAGACAATAGAGATTTTGAAGAGGTTGTTACCAGAAGAAACAATGTTGAGATGGGAGTCTATTGAAACCAGTCGTAGATCCAGATGAATTTTGGAACTTGAAATGGTGAGCATGCATGTGGACTCAGATGAGGCACTAGTTGATGAAAGATAAGAATATGAAACATCTTCATCTGCATCCAATCATTCATATGAAAATGTGAATTCTGATGGTGTGCAAAAAAAATATGAGTGATTTTGAATAATTGTCTAAGACAATTTATATAACTAATGTTTGCATCATATCTTGATATAAAAATTTGTATTTCCAATGATGTTAAATGAACTTATGAGTCATTTTTATGTTTGTTGCATTATATGTTTTAATTATGATGGGTTTTATTGTTTAGAATATCTAAAATGCAACAATAACTGAGGGATATAATTTATGTTTCATTCAATCTACAAGTATTGACATTTTGATTAATTTAATCTATTAAATTGTTCATAATGCCATGGTTTAAATGTGTTGAAAACTTAGAGTTTTTTAATTCTATGGTTGAAATTTTTACTTTTTTTTTTTAACAATTAGAATTTTAGTGATCTTTAGTGTCATGTTATTATATGTTTAACAACATGGATGAAAACGGACGGAATTTTAATGTGTTTTGGATCCCATTATTTTATCTTTATCGTCATTACCAAAAAATGTTGAAATTATACCTGGGAAAGAAAAATTTTATTCTACCAAAAACATTATTATGTTTTTTTCCTCAAAAACAATTGTTTTTTGCACACAAAAAATTGGTTTTACTGCCATTTTTTAAATATGTTGAAAATTAACCCTAAAAGAAAAAAACATCGTTCCAATATATACACTTTTCGTTTTTAGCATTGTTTTTCATGTTTTTTTGGGTTTTTGGCTAGAGTTCCCGTTTATAATTCCCATTTCAAAGTTTACATTATTTGTCACATAAATATACATAATTTATCAATGTACTTTTATCAATAAATTTTATTTTTAATATAATATTTTTAATTGTAAGGCATTTGTCATAAGTTGGCTGGACCTTTATTTTATATTTTTGAAATAAAAAAATATATATAGAATATTTTCCCTCACAGGTCTAACAACACATATTTAGTATGTCAGCTTCCCCACAAAATAATAAAAAATTAGAACAATTTCAATCTAAAAGATAGAAAAACTAATGTTCTGTAAGAATATTTTCAAATTCTGAATTATATATAATACTAACAAAAAACTAAAAAAGCCAACAACTGTTAAAAATCTCGTACAATTATGGAATTGTTGTTAGAAAACCATCTAGCATCTGCTATGAAAAAAGGACTAAAAAGTAATAATATTCTAAAAAGAAAAACCATATTTAGTAGAATATTTCATAAATATGTATATAAAAATTATAAAACTATAGAAAAGTCAAAATTTTAAAAAATCCTATACATTATAATATGTCTGATTAGAAATCTATTACTATACATCTGCTTAAAAGCGACTAAAAACTAATATTACATACAATAACCAATATGATCATCGATCTATCAAGCATTTAGAGAGACGAGGAGTGCCATAAAGCCTTAAAATTTATATATAATAATTTATTTGGTAGGTAACTGATTTACAAAATAGAAACATTTTAGTAGTTACCACCTTTGTGATTAGCTTTCATTGTGTCCTCACGCCTAATTCTTTAGAACAACTACATCAAAAAACTTGACATAATTCCATAAATAATAAACAATAGCGATTGTTAAATGTTTACGTTGGATGATGATGTCATTAGGAAGGCCTACCCGACCAAACATTATGATAAACAAATAAAAAATTGATTATAGCTTAATATCTCATTGACATAATTCCATAAATAATAAACAATAGCGATTGTTAAATGTTTACATTGGATGATGATGTCATTAGGAAGGCCACCCGACCAAACATTATGATAAACAAATAAAAAATTGATTATAGCTTAATATCTCATTGAAACTTCTGTCTTTTTAATGGTAGATTGATGATAAATTAATGTCAAAGTTAAAATAATTAAAATAAAAGTATTTTTAAAGTACAAAATTAATTTTATGAGTTAAATAATAAAATAGAGTATTGAAAAATTCCTAAGTATTGTTGGTTGATAAAATTTCAAAGTAGTTTAAAATTTTTATGTTTTTATTTTTGTTTTTTATATATATTTTTAAAGAGTTTTATTGGAAATTTAATTCAAATTTTCTTGAATGGAAAGGTGAGTTATAGTTGTTTAGAATTTGTTATTTTTAAGACATTAAGAGAGTTGAAGATGAAAAATATATATTTTTAAATGTTTTAAAAACATCCACATTATTTCTCAATTTCAAAATATTTGTTATAATAACAATCTTCCTAAGTATTTATCTCATTAAAACTATGGTGATTTAGGAATGATTTTCTTAAAGCTTTTCAAATAGAAAAATAAAAATCTAAGGAAACAAAGCAATTCTTTACCTTTTAGTAAGGTGTGATAAACCAAAGTTGGTCTATGAATGTTGATCATTTTCGTCGTCATCATCATTACCATCGTCATTGTTGAAACTCATAAAATTGAAAGAACAGATTTAGGATAAATGTGAGATGCATACTATTAACAGAATATGCATATAAATAGATATTTTCTTGGCCCTTGGTTTTGTATTTGAAAATATCTCTTGGACTTCACTTGAGGCCTTTCACCTTCCACTCAAGT
Source organism: Pinus taeda (assembly GCA_000404065.3). NCBI lineage: Eukaryota > Viridiplantae > Streptophyta > Pinopsida > Pinales > Pinaceae > Pinus > Pinus taeda. The sequence goes on from APFE030571647.1 coordinate 35,081, forward strand.
GAATGTGCCAGATTTACATAACCCCAAGGATTATGTTTTCAACATTCCCCCCTTAATTTGAAGGGGTGTATATGAGTCCAATAATAGAGCTAAAATACAAAGGTGGATAATAGCCAATGGTTGGATGTGCTCCCTCAATATGGAAGTTTAAGGAAGACCACGAACCAAATGAAGTAGAAAAAGATGAATTATTCTACTTGTCGTGGTTCAAGGCGGACTGCCAACTCTTGAACTTGGCTCGAAGAAATTCCTAAAACAATTCCAAATCTGGCTAGAAGTTGAAGTCTTCTGCAAAATGGAAGTGCTCCATGATGATGGTTTAAATATGGCCACAAACTGATGGAATGGGTAGCATAAGTTGAATTCTTCTGTTGGTAGTGGTTTAAGGTATGCCACCAACTAAATCATGTTCATAGAAAATGGGTTTGTGTCTGACTACAACTCTGACTCTAGCACTGGTTGACTATAGCTCTAAGCTTTAGCTCAAGATCGCTTGATATAACTTTGAATCAAGTAATTAACTATCAATTCCTCGCTTGTTAGATATAAGGTGAGATGAAGAGATATCTACTACAAGGTATGTCAATACTCGAGAATGAATTATGAGGCATGATCAATATATATTCTTAGTTGTTGAAGACCATTTCTAAGAAATGATCAATCCAAGGTAAAACTTTGCTCTTGTAGTAATTTTATGTATGGAAAAAATGTCTGAATAATGACTATGTTTTTTGCAATGGTCACAAGGGTGAACGTCAAACCACTGATTTTTCATGTGGCCAACTCAAGCACAATGTTGGAATTTGATAATATGATGTGGATGTGGAAGTGGAGAATGTGAAGATGAACCTTTTTGAAGAAACCTAGCACTCTAAAATTATATTGGTTTGGAGTAGTATAGAATGTGAAAGGACACTTCTTTTTCATATCTATGACTACTTTTGTGCTTGTTGTTAATAATTTTTTCCCAAGGTCTGATGATGTGCTTAGGAAGTGCAAGTAGAACCTCTACATATCATGCAAATCTACTTTTGAAATGGCATCATTATTCTAATTATGGGTTGACTACTGATAAGGGTCTTTCTCAAACTCAAATTCTTTTTTTTTTTGGAATAAGAATTAGTTTAGAATGTTGGTTCTTCTATTGTAATTCATCTCACTAAAGCTATGAATCAAGGTGAAGAAACTCAATCTTCTCTTATGCATGTTGTGAACATATTTTAATATCAATGAGAGTGGCCTTGCTAGTTTTGACTGTGTTATGAAAAAATTATAGAGAGTATTAGAGTGTTTGGTAGCTCTAATACTTTATCAATTTTAGCCATTTTCTCAACAACTCAAACCTAGCAAAGGTGTGAAAAAATGCACCTACAAATAATGCCTCTTTTGATGCAATTCCTTAAATGGTACCAATATTCATAGTGCTTTCTCTAATAGGCAATGCAGGGTTTGTCATCACATACTCACATGCTTATTTTTAGGGAGCATTGTCTTTATGGCATAAATTATTGTGCCAAGAGGCACATTCTACAACCCATCATGAGGGGAACATGTGATTTTGTCTGTGCTAAATGTGAAGTTGACACATGTCCCTCTTAAAATTAAAATAAAATATTCTCTAAATAGAAAAGAAATGTCAATTATAATAAAAAAAATATACATGTTTAGGTAGTTTTAATTAAAAGAATTATACAACATCAATGATCCCAAGCTCACTATGGTCACTCAATTTGTTGTTGATATTACAACCCAGTGTGGTAAAAATGTTTCACTTACTCTTAGTCATAAATAAAATATTTCGATGTCCACATAACATAATAAAATTTGATATCAACTTTAAAAAGGGAAAAAGTAATTAAAAGCTAAAAAAAATGTGAGTAAAATGCTTAAACCTTATGCTTTTCAAAAATATTTCAACACGAGATTTAAATAAACTATTTGAAGATCTATGTTAACTAATTTATGTCGATATATTAATATGTGACATTTATAATAACAAAAATATTCAATGTGGGTTATCAAAAAAATATTTTAATATGCATGATTAAGTAATATTGACTACTTAAAAATATATTAATAACAAAAAAACCATGTTAATGTGGACAATGTAGTCCATAGATAAAATGCCTCAATTCACATGTCATGTAAATCATTTTAATGTCAATTATGTATATATTATATATTGTTTAAAAAAATTATGTGTGTATCATATAAAGCAATTGAAATAAATAGGTATTTAT
>APFE030571647.1:39734-57000 GCA_000404065.3 Pinus taeda
GAAACGCGTCGACAAATGTCTTCTATATGTGATTTACGCCGAAATTCTTCTTATAACTATGATGGATCACAGAAGCCTCAATTCTACAATTGATTCTATACCTCTTAAAAGAAAGAAGGATTTACATATAGAAAAAAGCAACTAAAAAAAATGAAAATGGAGATTGGCTAGCATTCCAGACATTAAAATTGATTTTTGCAACACAAATAATGGCATGGAGGAAATAGGAGTGTAGAGGAAGGAAGAAGTCTATGTGAGAATGAAAATGCAACTATGTATAGATAGAAACAAGATAGAAATTGTTGGAGGAATCCTTGAGAACACACCAGTGTAGAACGAAGTGAAGAAAACCAACCATCCAAGGAAATGTATTTCTCAAAGCTCCACTTTCAAAGCTTACAAAAAATAATGGATATGTGTTAAGGTAGAAACACCTTTGTCATTCATTAAAAAAAACTTGATTCTAATACCTTTCACTTTAGCCTTGTTAATTTTAGTTAACAATGGTATGTTCTATGCTTGCAACAATTACTCCAATGTCCTTTTATTAGCCCAGTGATAGTTTCCACTTAATTTCCAATAGAAATCACATAAACCATTAATCACATTGAAGGTAACTGAAGATAGAACATAAAAAATAAATAAAGAAGACAAGCCAAGACAAGAGAACACCAATATTTGGCGAATTCCAAGGAAAAACCCCAAGATGGGGAAAACCCTTTGATCAATTCTTCTTCTTATTATATCAAATGTTCAACAGAGAGAGAGGGTACAATAATCCAAAGTCAAAGTCAAAATTGACTTGCCAAACAACTTTCCTAAACATCCCTGTCAAATCTGTGATTCAACCCTCAGTCAACAAAAATCAAATCAACCCTAACAAAAAGCAAACAACAGTTAAAAACTTATTCAAAAAAGCCTAGTCAAAAGAGATAAAAACTTGGCCTCACGTGCTGGTCAAAGTTAGCCCAAAACAATCAATAAATCAATAGTCAAACTCAGTCAACCTGAAGTCCACCTTGTGGTCAAATATGCTTGCAGTCAATGTAGGTCAAGCAACCTAGAAAATATTGATTTTTGTGCCAATAAATGTAGCTTGTTGAAACAGAGATTCTCCCACAAAAATCGCAGCCAAATGAGGTCAAACAACCCTTGGTCAATGTTGGTCAAACCCTGCAACATTTATGAAATTTGGCCTCCTAAAATTCATCCTCCTTTTTGCCACACGTGTGAGAAGATCAATTGCCCAATGAGCTATACGAACCAATTAGATGAGGAGAGAGAAGAATGTGTGAGTTGATGAGGTGCCAAATGAGGTTTGAGGTAATGCTTATTTATACAAGCTGTTGAAGTTCAAAAGACATGTCTCCTAGGCTTCCTGAGCCTACATGATGGTGTTTCTGACCTTGATAATTTACACATGTGTGGCATTTACTTCAAAAACATATTTCCCCTTGTCCAAATTTAGTGATATTTAGGTTGATTTGGGTCCTCTCGAAAAGAGGGATTCATTGAAATAATTATCTCCATCAAATGAGTTGTTTGAAGTGGAATTTGGACCTAGTTTCTGACTTTAACACTCCCTCTCAACTAGGGAGAATTCCACCTGTCAATATCTGACCATAGATCATCATTCCATCTCGTCATCTTGTACCATCTTTACATCTCCTCTCAACTCTATTGAACACTGATATAGATAATGAAGAAGAATCAATTGAGAGTGAGCCACAAGACCTTGTCACTCTGCATTGACTAAATTTTTTCCACATGACCAGGGGCAGAAGCCCAATCTGACTTGATCCTAAATGATCAAGTTGTTGAACATCATGCATCTCAAACATAGGGAGTACAATAGTACATGATGCATCCATCTGTACTGTTATGGTCCCTATCCTCTTTTCCTAACTCATATGCCAAATGAGAGGTACTTCCCAAGAGTCCTAGACTACATGGGTAGAATGTATGTTGGGGAATCCGTAGGAGAAGGTGAACCACTCATCCTGCTCATATGCCATAGGAGAAGGTGAACCACTCAACCAAGGCATATATCATCACCCATAGGGGAAGGTGAACCACTCACCCTATGCTCTCATATATCATCATGGAGTTTCAGAGGTGAAGGTGAACCATTCACCTTGGACATAGCGTACCTATAGGACAAGGTTAACCACTCACCCTATGGTCACACATAGGTCCAGGAAGTACCCCAGGCCCCCAGTAACTCCCAACAATCAATGTCCAACTCAAGTGGGACCCTCATGGGAGGGTCCTTCCATGAATCCAAGTCTCTCTCGAAAGGTTAATAACTTGACCTTCCCCATGGGCTTCGTGAGAATGTCAGCAACTTGCACATAAGTCCTAATGTGTTGGAGCCTTATTGCTCCCCATTGTACCATATCTCGGATAAAGTGGTTTCTGATATCAATGTGCTTGGATCGTCGTGGAATATGAGATTCTCTAAAAGGAAAATACCACTATTCTTGTTGCAATAGATAATAGTGGTATCCAATACATGCTCAAACAACTCACTAAAGATCTTCCTCAAACAAATAGCTTCACAATAGTCCATACTAGCTACAATATATTCGACCTTGGTGGTGATGCAATATATACTAGCATATTTCTGATTGGGAGTTTACCAAGAACATCAATGTAATATCCCTAGTTAAAAATCTTTGAAACAAAATATAAGACCAAGGTCATGGGACATGTATTCCAAGATGAATGGTGGGAAAAACACCCTAGTGGGTGTTCATTTTGGTTATTATGGCTAAAGGACATTAAAAAGGCAATGGAAAAGGCTTTGGAAAGGAAAAATGGCATTTTTGGCTCATTTATTTATGAAAATAATTAAAATTAGGAGAAAAGGAAGGTGAAAGGTCACAAGTTGCATGTGAGGAGGAAAATGAAGGAAAATAATGGATATTAGGAGAAAAGGAAGGTGACAGGTCATAGTTTGCATGTGAGGAGGAAAATGAAGCAAAATAATGGATATCAAGAGAAAAGGAAGGTGAAAGGTCACAGATTGCATGTGCGGAGGAAAATGAATGAAAATAATGGAAATTGAAGAAAATAGAGGCCTCATTGATAAAATGTCTCCTGAGGATCAGTGGGAAGGCTTGGTTAGTGTAAGATATTGTTAGCTCAGTTTTGGAGCCCTCATTCTATTCTCTCTCTCTCATAATCTTGGACGCTTAGAGTTTTCTTGGAGCACTCCTAGAGAGTGTCGCATACTTGGATGCTTGGAGCAAGAAGGAAAATGAAGAGCAGGAAACCGTAAGATGACATCGAGGATCAACAACTAAAATAGGTGAAGCTTGTAGATACCAAGTTGCATGTATGTTTTCCTCACTAGTTTGGCAATGGATTTCATATACATGTAGTTTATTGTTCATGATATGTCATTGGCTTGGAAGATTTCTTGGATTGATGGTGGATTTTCCTAGCCTTGCCATTTCCAGGATAGCCATGGTGTTGTGGGTTAATTTCTTTCTTTTTTTGGTTGGTTCTCATGTTTCCTTTAGCTTGGGTTGAGTTACTAGTTCCTAGAAGCCTTGGTTGGACAAACGCTTTGGAAGCCCTATAACAACTTGGGTTGAGTTACTAGTCCTGGAAGCCTTGGTTGGAAAAATTCTCTTGAAGCCCTTGGTAGGTTGAGTTACTAGTCTTGGAAGCCCTGGTTGGACAAATGCTATAGAAGCCCAGTGGCAGCTGTGAGTTGAGTTACTAGTCCTAGAATCCTTGGTTGGAACAAACGCTTTGGAGCCCTAGGAGGCTTGGGTAGAGAGAAATCTGGTGATGGTTTATGATGTCTAACCATGAGGTGGAATCATTGTTTGAAGAGTTGAGGTGGTTTGGCCTCTTGAAGCCCTGGTTCAGTTTTGATGGATTGTTCCATGAGATCCCACATTCATGCTTAGAATATGGCACAAGGATGAATGGTTGAAGAGATATTTGGCTCATCCATGTCTATGGTTGGGTGGTCGGTGGAAGTCCCATAATTGGTTTCATTTTTCTTGTGGCAATACAATCTCTTTCCTATTGTATTGATGGGAAAATATTCTTATCGTTATGTGGCTTATATGGTTGTTCTATGCTTAGCATCTCTGATGTTTATATGTTGGTTATGAATGAGTTTTATGTTTGGATCATATCATGTTTTTACTTGTAAATGAATGAACAATGTATCTATGTCCTAATAGATGAAATTGAAGCTAATGTGTTGAGGCATCAATGCTTCTTAGCAATTTTCAAATAAGTATGAGACCCCTATGCTAAGTTCTGTTGTTAAGAGTTGTAGCTTTCATGTGTTGTGACATGTTTGATGAAATGTCTATCATGGCTAGTAGGGGTCCAGTCTAGTACTTGTTGATGTTTTTGCAGAAGTATCTTTGTTCCGATATGAAATTTATTTTTTGAACCTGTCATTGAGTTATGGGCAGTGACCTGGGCTCTACGCCTGAAATCATGGTACAAATCCTAGAGTTGTAGGCACAAAAGGCTCTCCTGTCCTTGCTGTGGGAGCTTTTGGAGCCTCCCAGATGCACCATTGTCCATATCAAGGGAGTGTCCAGGGGTGTTATGCACTAAAACTTTAGTGGGTCTCAAGGTTTGGTTACCTGAGTGGTTGGGATGACTCCTGGGAGTTTTGTTGCTGATGTGGAAGGTTTGTGTGATGTGTTTTGTTGGTTCCACTTCCTTAACTCACATATAGGGAGTCAAATCATATCATAGTAACTTCTCGTCACATGTTTACCCCGGTTGGATGGTTACTTAGGTAGATGTGGGAGGAGGGGGTTACAATCAAGGCCCCCATAAGTTGTCTATATTCAGAAGGGTTTGTCAATTTGGGCCTAGCAACAATTCCACATAGCTCCTTGAAGTTGATTTCCATCATACTTGCATTCCACCATCCCACATCTTTCAATCAACTTCACAATGTATTTTCCTTCAGAAATGAAAATTTGTCTTAGATTTTGCCAGACCTCCAAGCCTAGGAAGTAATGCATCAGCCCTAGGTCCTTCATCTCGAATTCAGAAGTCAACTTCATCTTTCATTGGTAAATGAGAGGGTTTGCACCAGTCGGAGAGAGATCATGAACATAAAGGACCAAACTAAGAGGCATTTCCTTTTCAACCTTGAAGTATAGGTTTGGATTAGCATAGCTCCTTGTAAATCCCAGCTTCATAAGATAATTGTCAACCCTTTTGTACCAAGCCCTAGGGCTTGCTTAAACCCATAGAGAGATTTCTTCAGCCAACAGACATGTGTCCTTCTATATTTTACTTCAAACGCCTAGAATCATTCTAGGTATATTTCCTCCTTGAGTGAGCCATGCAAGAAAGCAATATTAACGTCCATTTAATGTAGGCTCCATCCTTTATTGGCAGTGAGAGCAATAATATATTGGATAGTGGTATATCAGGAAACTAGTGCAAATATTTCATCATAGTCCACTCCTTCCTTTTGAGAGAAGCCATGAGCAATGAGCCTAGCCTTGCATTTTTCAACACTTCCATCAACTCCATGTTTAATTTTGTAAATCCATTTGGAGGTGACCACAGATTTTTACTTAGGTCTAGGAACCACGTCCCAGACATCATTCTTCATTATTGATTCATATTCCTCATTCATCGCATCCTTCCATACTTGGTGTTTTACGACTTCTTCGAATGTGCATGGTCAACTTGAATAATAGTACTCATGGAAGCCAAGTACACTTGATACCTATTCAGATTCTTACTTCATGAAATGTCCCTCTTGGAGAAACACAGCTTTCAACATTTTTAAGAGTATCTTTGAGCCACAATAGTCTTTTCCTTGAAGTAGTATGATCACCAAGAGGTGGATCATTAGGGTCCATCGGACCTTCAACATCAGGCATAGGCTCATCTCTCGGGGGTTCAACCTATCTTTCAGCAACTTCCTCATTGTCCTTCCTTGAGATGGTGAGATCTCTGACTTTCCCAAGGGTAGTGTCTTCATCAAAGGTGACATCATGAATTACTTCCACATCTCTTTGACCAGGTACATAGATTCCATATGCCTTTGAATTTTTACTATAACTGACGAATATACCTTTCTTCCCGGAGGCTTCCAAGTTATTCTTTTTATCTTTAGGCACATGAAAGTATACCAGACAACCAAATATTCTAAAATGAGAAACATCTAGTTTCTTACCAGTGAAAACTTCCTCGAGTGTCTTAAAATCCAAATCTTGATGCGAGCTCTTATTTTGAACAAATACAGCAGTGTTGGCAGCTTCTCCCCATAAGAAATTTAGAAGACCTTGATCATAGATCATGGCATGGGTGACTTCCATACTCATCCAATTATTCCTTTCAGTGACACCATTTTTCTCAAGAGTGTATGGAAAATTTTTCTCCCTCTTAATGCCAACCTCTCTTCAGAAGTCATTGAATTCATTTGGTTCATATTTGGTTCCATTATCGATCCTCAACGTCTTGATCTTCTTCCCTGTTTGATTCTCCACCAATGATTTGAAAGAATGAAATCTTTTGAACACTTCATCCTTCCTATTTAAGAAATAGATCAATTTTTGGCATGATAATTCATCCAGAAAGATTTCATAATATATCTATCCTCCTAATGAGGTTATGGGAAAGATACCAGACTGGTCAGAATGGACCAATTGAAGAATATTGGTAGTCTTTATTTCACTAGAAGGGAATGGTCCCTTTGTATGTTTCCGAATTGCACAACCCTGACAAACTCCTTCATGATTCATGCTAAACTCGAGCATGCCTATGACCATCTTCCTTACCCTAGGTAAGGCTTTGTAATGTAAGTGGGAAAATATTTGTTTCCATAATTCAAATTGAAGAGAAGTATCACTAACTAAAGCTTCCAAAGGACCCCCACCAACTTGATAGATACCATCAACCCTAAATCCAATAGTAAATGAATCTTTATGGTCTCTATGCCAAATGCATACCTTTCCATCAATTAATGCTACCTTGAAGCCTTTATCTTCCATTGCAAAAATAGGCACCAAGTTCTTCTTCAAATCGAGCACATACAATACTTATTGCAGATTTATGTTTTGACCTTGATTCAAGTGAAGAGTGACAATACCTATCCCTTTCATGGGGTAGGTGGCATTATATCCAAGCATGATCTTTAGATTAGTTTTCTTTTCAACCAAATATCAGAGGGCCTCCTTGTATCCAGTGAAGTGCCTTGAGGCTCCACTATCAATCAACCAATGATATAAAGTATCCAGAGGAGAGGAAGTAGATAGAGTGGAAATAAGATAAAACTCATCTTGTTTTTCTACAACATTTCTTTCATCATACCTAGCATTTCTTGTCCTTTTGGGAGGCCGGCCATTTCCATTTCAAGCAGTTGGAACATACCTTTTTCCTTTGTTGTTGAACTTGTTGTTCCTTTGATTTCCATTTCCATTGAAATTGTTGTTGTTGTTGTCATCATCCCATGTAGCATTCTTCTTGTGAGGGCACTCTCTTGCATAGTGGTTGAACATGTTTCAATTATAACACCTTATTTGAATCCATTCATGGATCCTTGAACCTGTCTCCTTGGACCAACATTATTATTCCTTTTTGCATGAGCGGTGAAGGAAGTAGGTTCATTTCCATTATAGGTATTATCTCTCTCCATTATCCATGTTTCCTCTTGAGTGCATCCAAGTGCAATGAGAGTGAGCTCCCTATCAGCCATAAATTCTCCAATAGATAGTAGGTCATTCTTGATTTGAGTTATTCTCATGAAGTAGGATTGGATAGACTCCTGTTTATCCATCTTGATATCCTTCAACTTGTTTTTGAGAAATAGAATTTTATTTTCATTGTTCACTTTGAACATCCCAACCAACTTATCATATATTTCCTTAGAAGTTCCCAAATCAGAAATATAGGCAACCAAATGCTTTTGAATGGAGTCAATCATTTTTTTTCTTTGACCTCACCTTTTATATACTTCGTCTCAGCAGCCACCGATGCAATTGAAGGAGGCTCCACCACTTTTCCTTGCACATAGTCCAATACGTCATACTCCTCCAATGTTACATCCAAAGTCATCTTCCATGCATGATAGTCAGATTTGTCATTGAGCTTTTCCTCAATCTTGAAGTAATATGTAGATACCATATGAGACTTGTATTAGTCCAATAAATCTCTTAGTGATTTCCTTTCTCTCTTACTTGGGATTTGTCTTCACCTGGATTTGATACCATGCTAATTTTAGTTAACAATGGTGTGTTCTATGCTTGCAAATATTACTTCAATGTCCTTTTATTAGCCCAATGATATTTTCCAATAGAAATCGCATAAACCATTAATCACATTGATAGTAATTGAAGATATCACGTAACAATAAATGCAAAAGACAAGCCAAGAAAAGAGAACACCAGTATTTGGCGAATGCCAGAGAAAAACCCCAAGATAGGGAAAACCTTTTGATCGATTCTTCTTCTTATTATATCAAATGTTCAATAGAGAGAGAGAAAGTACAATAATCCAAATTCAAAGTCAAAATTGAATTGCCAAAACACTCTCAAACAACCCTGTCAAATCTGCAGTTTAGTCCTCAGTCAATAGTAGTCAAACCAGCCTTAACCAAAAAGCCAACAACAGTTAAAAAGTTATTCAAAATAGTTTAGACAAAAGAGAGAGAAACTCTGCCTCTCTTGTTGGTTAAAGTCAGCCCAAAATAGTCAATAAATTAGTAGTAAAACTTGGTCAACCTAACGTCCACCTTGTGATCAAACAGGCTTGCGGTCAATGCAGGTCAAACAATCTATAAAATATCTATTTTTGTGCCAATAAATGTGACTTGTTGAAATATATATTCTCCCACAAAAATCACAATCAAATGAGTTCAAACAACCCTTGCTCAATGTTGGTCAAACCTTGCAATAGATTTGAATTTCTCAATGAGGTGTACAAACCAATCAGATGAGTAGAGAGAAGAATGTGTGAGTTGATGAGGTGCCAAATGAGGTTTGAGTTCATCATTATTTATACAAGTCTTTGAGGTTCAAAATATCGCTTGGGCTTCATGAGCCTACATGATGGTGTTGCCAACCTTGACAATTATACATGTGTGGCCTTTACTTCAAAAATATATTTCCCCTTGTCCAAATTTAGTGAACTTTAGGTTGATTTTGGTCCTCTCGAAAAGAGGAACTCAATGTAATAATTATCTCCAATGACTGAACTATCAGTAGTGGAATTTTCCCTAGTTTCCAACTTTAACAAGCCTCCCCTCGCACATAATGTATATGCCATTTCCTATTTTTCGCCTTCCTTGTTTCATTTGTGCCTTTATTGAGCCTAGGAAATGGACCTTGCAAGCATGCCCAATTTGATCAATACAATGAAAATACATGGATTTATAACAATAATAATCAATAAGACATAAAAATAAAGTCATCTATATTGAAGATTTCTCCACTGAGTCTCGAGATTTTTGGCCAAACAATATTCGTCTCTATTGTTGAAGGGTCGAATACTTTCTCTACTAAACTTGCTATAAGTAAAAATCAAGGAAATTTCTAAAAAAAATTTGTAGTGCAACAAGAAACTAGTCCTTAGAGGGTTAAATCCAAAAATGAAATATTGGTTGATGGAAATGAAATCTTATATAGCTATATTCTAAATTCTCATACCATTGTTGTTGTAAACTCCACCTTACATTATGGATTTGTATCAACCAAGGGATGTCTAGGTTGTTTACACCTTTACATGACACCTTTGGCTCAAAAAACTTTGGCTATGATGTCTAATAACACATCATCATTGTCTAATGTTGAATCATGATTCCATAGCCTTCTACCTTTTCTCCAGTATTTCCTTGGGTTCAAATGCATCACGGAGTCATAGTTGTTGGAAAAGTAGTTGTAGTAGCGAGAATTGCTACAACCTCAACCTGGTGGTCCTTGTATGGTATTGTGCCCTCTCTTCTCCACCAAATAATGTATTCAAAAGCCACAAATGTAGAGGACATGTCATTTGCATGCAAAGCTGAAACATAAAGAAATGAATTCGAAATTGATCCTTACTCAAGGGATAGCATTCAAGAGAATACAATAAATTTTGGACATAACTCACAACGTAATAGGAGAGAAGTAGATCAATTTGAACCCCAACAAAAGATCAATGGGATCAAGTGTTCAACAAAAGAGACATGGTGGTGGGCTCCAGTATTGCAGTGATAATGCTACAACTCCTGGGACTCCCTTCTTTACTTTTATCAACCCGGTTGTTCGTAACAAACTTGGAAGCGACGGTGCTGTATGCACAAGTACTAGCTCTTGTCGCAGTTGTCACTTGGTTAGCTGGCACAAGTCCGCTAGGGCTTTAGCCAACTTCTATAAGGTCTTAGAAGAAGCTTTTAAATGATGGATGAAAGCTAACTCAAAGGGGAGCTAATCTACTTGCAGAAAGAAACTGAAAGCCAAAGAGGAATGCAAACCCTAGCAAACCCTAATTCTACCAGCTAGTTCTATTGATGCAAAAAGGAGAATACAAACTGCTGAATGAGATGCCATTGACTTAAAAAAGGGAAAATTCTCATGTCTTAGACTACTTTTGTCCTAGGAAGTATCTTTTTGTATTTTCTTGATTAAGTGTCAATTTCACATGCATATGCTTGAACTGTGCTTCACTGTGCAGGAGTGGATCTAGGAAGAGGAATGCTTGGAAATAGTTGGATAGGCTCAGAGGGGGTTTAAGGAGTCCCTAACGCTCTTCCCCAGAGTCTCACAAGGTTTGGCTATCAAGAAACCTCACTTCTGAGCTTCTATAGGAAGTCTGCAGGGGTTCTACAGGAAACTTCAGAATTTCTACAGGAAACTTCAGAACTTCTACAGGATGTTTGGAAGTCGGTTTTTAGGAGGTGGATGAGTGAGGGACGGTGCATGGATGGATCTAGAGGTAGGATAGGGGTCTGGACATGGCCTAAGGAATGGTGGGTGGTTCGGTGGAGAGGTGTAGAAGGCTGACTTGGCTCGAAGATGGCTAAGGCAATGATGAGCAAGAAGGTGAGGTTTCGTAGACACAAAGGATAGATGGGAAGAGGGCAGCTTAGCTACGAGACAGAACAGGAGGCTTAGATGATGCTTTGGGAGGATGGGTGAAGGAAGAAGATGCCCTGCACGGTGGCCCTTGATCAATTCTACAAAAACCTGCAAATGATCAAATCCTAAACTAATCTATTATATCCATCAATCAACATAAATGAGCAGCACTTTATTTGGGAAGAAAACCTTGTACACCATCTATGTAAAGAAACATTTCAGATGTCCAAACCCATGACTAATCTCTGCAAATAAAACAAGCACACTAAAATATTGCATAAACAACAAACTAGTGTTTTTGTGAGGCAGCACTGTTTCCTCAATTTCAGCCCCAAATCCAATAAGTCCGAGGTGAAACCAGGAGTGTAGTTGTCTCTTTTCCTTGGGGATCCTATTGTTATTGTCCTACCAAAACATATAAACCAAAGTCACTCATAAACAGTGGTCTATTCCAGCATCACAATGAAATCTACTTAATAGCAATGTGTTCAAATGCATAAAAGAGAAAAACAGTGATACGTAAAGGAAAAGCAATAATACAGAAAGGAGGTCCTAGGCTCTCAGGTTGGGCCCAACCCTGAGAGCTTTGGCTCCTATGAAAAACTCAGAATTGATAGGAAACCAAACTGCTTCTCATTATTCAAAAAGATTCATAACAGTTATGCCAAAAATGGCTACAAAGGAACAAAATAAAGCTGCAACACTGAGGTGCAAAGTACACAATAGGTTCAAAAGTCTTTTTATGAAGGCTGAGGCCTCAACATTTATAGATAACGAGGGACCTAGCTGGCCTCCTCAATCTGTGGAACTCGGCTGTCAAACTGTGAGTCAAATAGTCCCTTTCTAAATGCTGATTGGCTGCCTTCTAGATTCGGTTTGGTGGTCTTTGGAGCTCGGAGTTGGAGGTGAAAATCCCGAGGAAGGGTCATTGAATGCCGTAGGCACCCCTCCTTCAAGTCCTCACTTCAGGCTTGGCTGCCTTATAGCTCATGATTGCTTTGACTTTGCTCCAATATATGTCAAAAACCTGAAATAGACACGTGTTAACCACCTAGGAAAAGTAACTTCCCCTATTCGTACCAAAGACACAAACATACTAAAAATAATGCATAAACTATAGAAAATGACGGATTTGAACAAGGGATGAACAATGAAAATTAGGCCAAATGAGCCCAAATTGTTACCAATTTTGGGGCTCATCATCACCCCCTTGCTAAAAGGGTTGCTCATCCCTGAGCAACTAGTCTAGCTCCTCATCTTTCATTGCTTTGATGGCCACTCTCACATCCCAGGTTTCTGAAGTAGTGCCATCAACACTGTCATGAAATCCAGCCTTCCTCTCCACTTCTTCCCACTGCTTGTGCTCCTCCTCTTCTGAACCTCCCTCTACTAATCCCAACAGCAAGGGTGGACTTAGCTTGAGGCCTATCCAACTGGCTTGGAGGTTCTACATAGACTTCTTGTAGAGAGGTACCTATGCCAAAGCCTCCCTCATCTGAGTTGGAGTGTGATATTCTCAAATTTTGAGGCTGTGGGACAATGTGTTCCACCTATGGGTGCAAGCATGAACACAATTGTCCCCAAGTAACCTCTCCATATCCTCGAAGTGTGCTATGGCCTGGGCCTGACGATCCATGTAATCTAGTAATTCCTGGGAATTGGTTGCTAGGTGTTGGTGAGCGGATATCAGTGCTGTGGGGTCCCCTGGCTCTGCTCTAATCAGCAGTGGTTCATGTAACTCCCGGTCCATGATATTCCTAACCTCAGCTGCTCTCTTCTCTTCATGGTTTAACCATGAGGTCATTGCCATCAGCTGCATGTCCCCTACTGCTATGTTGGGGTCCCACGAAGTGATGTTTGGAAGGGCCAAGTTATGGAGGTAAAAATCTGAGAGCTTGGCCTTATCTTCCGAGGAACTGGTGTTACATAAATCTGTGAATTGTTGGGGGTTCTGGATATGAAAGATACCCCTCTGTGCCAATGTATTAATTTGGAACTGCAGCCACTAGTCCCGGAGGTACAGGCCATAAGATTTGGCCGGCTGCCTACATTGAAGTGCTTCCATTGCCCAATTGGCCATGCAGGCCAGTTGTGCCTCCTTTTCTTGCACCTGTTGCGTTAGTGTTTGTATCTCAATATCTGCCTGCAGTCCCCTTTCCTGTAGCTGCTGGTTGAATTCCTCAAGATTAGCTTGCATCTCTTCTTCCCCTTGAGGCTCTGCTAAGGGATCCTTGGCTGCCATGCTCTTTTCTTTCCCTTGTTCCTGCAGCTGGAGCTACTGTCTGAGCAGCTCATTTTCTTCTCTCAATTTGGCTTGCTGGGAGCTTTCCACATGCCTTACTCTTGCCAGCTCCGTTTGTGCTTCCTTGAGCCTTTCCTCTAGAGGCCCAATATCTGCTACTCCCTTAGATTTAGCTATCCTCATCCACGTGTGGGTTCGTACCTGTTCTTCTTCTAGTGCTAAAAACAGTGGCACTGTAAACTTTTGGGGAATAATTCTGCCTGCTTCCAAAAAGTTATAATAAGAGCCCAAGTTGGGCTGTGGGCTTGGTTCCATGATAACATCAGGTTTCTCCTCCTTTGGTGGTGACTTGGCTGCTCCCTCCTCCTCTGGTGGTGACTCAACTACCTTCTCCTTCATCTGCTTAGTTTCCTTCAGCTTAGCCAGAGTTTCCTGTAGAATAGCCTCAACATCCTGTAGAGAGGCTTATGAGCTCATTTTTTCCACTCTGTCCTTCCATGAAGATGTTTTTGGGCTCCCCCTCATAAGTAATGGAGGCTTTGGAGGGGGATTTATCCCTTGGTGTGGTAGGAGTATCCACAATAGTGATAGGTTCTTTGGATGGAGGCTGGGGTCTGCCAGTATTAATTCTCACACTCCTTCTTGCTTTGAAATACAGAGGAGTCTCCCTTTTTCGTTTTTCTTTTGGCTTGGGAGGAGTACTTAGGGCGGCCAGCACAGCTGCTGCCTCCCTAGCTAGGATTTCAGCCGATTTCTCTTGCTGTTGTTCTCCTTTCGGACTTCTTGTAGAAAGTCCTATAACGGTTGCTTTCTGGCTTCCTGAAGAAGCCGTTTTCAATTTTCCTGTAGAGGGACCTTGCTGTTTCCCTGAAGGAATTCTCTGCTCCCTCCCTGTAGGACCACTTTGCTACTTCCTTGTAGGAGCACTTTGTTGCTTCCCTGTAGGGGCACTTTGTTGCTTTCCTGTAGGAGTACTCTGCTGTTTTCTTGTAGGAGTACTCTGCTGTTTTGCTGTAGGAGTACCCTGCTGCTTCCCTGTAGGAATCGAGGGCACAGTTTTAGCCTGCTTGGCTGCGGGAATTTTGTGTTTCATCTTGGCCGAGGTAGCCTTAGGGGTGCCCTTACTGTCCTGGACTTTCTCAGTCCACTCTGCCCTGCACTGTAGTCGTTTTTCTCTGGGCGTTGGGGCAATCCCATCATCCCCTGTTTTGGCAACTTGCTTTGCTGGTGTTCCCTTTTGCTCCTTCTTGGGAGCTTTGCCCCGGGTGTCCTGTCTTTTGGTCTTCTTCTCGGCCTGAGTAGGCTCCTTCTCTTCACTACTGGAGGAAGTAAGCTCCTCAGCTAAAACTCGGATGTCATCATCCTTTGCCATATTCCGGAAAATCTCCCTTGAGAGAGGGACAGTGAAAGTGTGGAGTGCATCTTCCATGAGGAGCTTTATAAGCCCATGATGTGCTAGCTGGTCTGGTGTCCCTTCTCTGATTTTGGTGGCACATTCAGTCATGGATTGCAAAAGGAAGTATGGAATGCTCAATTTCTGCTCCGAGGGGAGGTCCATGTGGTGCCTGAGCTCTGTGAGCAGCCGAAAATGATAACCATATACGATACTAAACCGCCCCTCGCAAGTGATATACTTCATAATTTGGAGGCTGACTTCACTCCAGAATGGCTGTAGGCTAGTCCTCCTCACTCCGTTTTTATCCTCTGAGAATTGTTCTTCAGGCAAGAAGAATTCTTCTTTAGCCTTCTTACCCAACTTCCTTTCCTCCTTATCCCACGGGATTCCCATTGGAAGATCAGTCACCCTGCTGATGAGCTGCGGTGTGAGTCTGAGGGTTAGTCCCCTGAAATTGACGATGGCCAATGTTTTTGACTTCGGCTCCAGGGACCGAAGGAATTCTTCTGTAATTTCATCGTCATGTCACTGGAGCTTGTCACAAAATGACATCCATTGTGCACGGGAGAACAGTTCTAACACCTCAGGGGTCTCTCGTAACTTCTTTGAGTCTGACGGTTCCTTTTGAATGAACCCGCCCGGCATGGTCAAATTCTGTGTTTGCGCTCTCAGACTGAGAATTCTGGGCAAATTCTTTCCTTAGAGCGGAAAAAAAAAGATACCTTTGGTCGATTACCCTGCTGAATTTGCCTGCTCAGATGTACAGAAGAAGGATTTCGAGAATTTCCACTCGGAGCGCAGAGCTACGTCTCCATTATACACGCAGTGGCATAAAAGTTACAATTTTGACAGTGTTTCGGCAGGGTATCACCCTCTACAGGAAGGAATTTTCATTCATGCGTGAAGAAAGTTGCTCATGCAGATGACTACGATGATTCTAGCGCGATGCATTTATCAAACCGGACATAATTTCATTTGAATTTTCCTACCCCTTTTCTACGTTGCTTGCACCACCTTTGAAAAGAAATTTTCTTTGCATGGGGAGGTTAAATTTTGCCTACCTCTGAAATTCGCCACCCTTGACGTGAACAGTCTGCACTGCTGCGGATGCCGCGTTTCCTATAGTGCAGTTTCCTGTAGGAACTCGTTCTTGGCTTCCGGAGGAGTTTACGGCAGCGCAGGACCAGTCTGAGCGACAGAAGGACGCTTGAATCGAGTAGAGAACTTCGGGTTAACCACTTGCAGAGGAAGAGGACGCACATTCGGCTAGGAAACGGTTGTTTCATAAATGACTGCAGTGCGTCATAAGAATCCACCGGCCGATTTCGAATTGCTGCGGAATCCATGGCGCGGGGTTGAGCTGTCCCTAATGGTCTGTTGGCCGACGTCACCGTAATCATATCCCAGCGTGCCCCTGACCGCCGAATTCTCTCCGCTAGAGTTACCGCCGCCAATCTTGTCATACCTCCGCTTCTTCCCGACTGGACATTTCCCACATGCCAATTATCCATCCTTCTTGCACAATCGATCCAGTTCGGATCCTACGAGGCTACTTGATGGGCTGTGGTGGCCAGTTGAGCGGCAACCAGCCTTGCTAAATCCATCCATTTTCAAAGTTAAGCACATTCAGAGAATAGTTTATGTTACTTACCTGTGCGGCCGTGGACGTGATTTCTTCCATGGTTCAAGACGATGGATGCCGGATCTACGTGCTGCTGCTCTGTGGTCAGGTGCTGGAGCTTCCCTGCATTGGCTGCTGTTGGCTGGGAGTCTTGGAGACCTGTTCCTCTGGTGGCGACCATGGCATGCACCGATCCCGCAAGCTGCTGGTGTCTTCGTGGCAGGTACTCCAGCTGGATCAACTGCTACAGGATTCCTGTAGGACATCCTGTAGCTGTTTCTCCTCCTGGGGTGCATGCTGACATAATTCGACTCTTATTGCACAGGTGAAAGGTCTTGAGGTCGCCTAACAGGTGAGCGCTCGAGCCTCAGGAGACCTTGTTTCTGAAATTGAAAAGAAATACAATTTTCCTTATTTGAAAAACAGAGCTTTCTTTGTATGTGCAGGTATGCTTGCTCAGATTGGAGTGGTGGTAGTGAAAAGAGGTGGAGCGAGTGGGGGATGATAGAAAAGGGTGGTTGCATGCCCCCTTAGTCGACTTAAAGCTCCAAATATTTCCTTGTAGTTGATTCTGGCCCACTCAAACGTTCTACAGGAAGTTCCCTGTAGAAATACAGAACTTCCTGTAGAAAGTCCTGTAGCTTCCTGTAGGAGGCCAAACCATGATCTAATTGTGCCCAACCTTTGCAAAAATGAGTGTTCATGGTGGATTTGCATGAGAGGCTGTCTGGTAGCTTGATAGGAACCCGTGTCTGTGAGTTGACAGTCCTCCTTTTGTGCGCTGTATACCTGCAAAACTTTAAAGATCAGCTGATTTTTTTTCTTCTTGTTCTCTTTTCCTTTTTTTTTTCTTCCCTTTTTTTTTCTCCTCTTTTTTTTTTTTTTTTAAGAGACAGCAGGGGCACCTCAATGAATTTTTCACCCCTACCGCCTACCTTGGGCGCCTT
>APFE030571647.1:79425-105016 GCA_000404065.3 Pinus taeda
AGCTAACTCAAAGGGGAGCTAATCTACTTGCAGAAAGAAACTGAAAGCCAAAGAGGAATGCAAACCCTAGCAAACCCTAATTCTACCAGCTAGTTCTATTGATGCAAAAAGGAGAATACAAACTGCTGAATGAGATGCCATTGACTTCAAAAAGGGAAAATGCTCATGTCTTAGACTACTTTTGTCCTAGGAAGTATCTTTTTGTATTTTCTTGATTAAGTGTCGATTTTCACATGCATATGCTTGAACTGTGCTTCACTATGCAGGGGTGGATCTAGGAAGAGGAATGCTTGGAAATAGTTGGAGAGGCTCAGAGGGGGTTTAAGGAGTCCCTAACACTCTTCCCCAGAGTCTCACAAGGTTTGGCTATCAGGAAACCTCACTTGTGAGCTTCTACAGGAAGTCTGCAGGGGTTCTACAGGAAACTTCTGAATTTCTACAGGAAACTTTAGAACTTCTACAGGATGTTTGGAAGTCGGTTTTTAGGAGGTGGATGAGTGAGGGAGGGTGCATGGATGGATCTAGAGGTAGGATAGGGGTCTGGACATGACCTAAGGACTGGTGGGTGGTTCGGTGGAGAGGTGTAGAAGGCTGACTTGGCTCGAAGATGGCTAAGGCAATGATGAGCACGAAGGTGAGGTTTCGTAAACACAAAGGATAGATGGGAAGAGGGAAGCTTAGCTACGAGACAGAACAGGAGGCTTAGATGATGCTTTGGGAGGATGGGTGAAGGAAGAAGACGCCCTGCATGGTGGCCCTTGATCAATTCTACAAAAACCTGCAAATGATCAAATCCTAAACTAATCTATTCTATCCATTAATCAACATAAATGAGAAGCACTTTATTTGGGAAGAAAACCTTGTACACCATCTATGTAAAGAAACATTTCAGATGTCCAAACCCATGACTAATCTCTGCAAATAAAACAAGCACACTAAAAGATTGCATAAATAGCAAACTAGTGTTTTTGTGAGGCAACACTGTTTCCTCAATTTCAGCCCCAAATCCAATAAGGCCGAGGTGAAACCAGGAGTGTAGTTGTCTCTTTTCCTTGGGGATCCTGCTGTTATTGTCCTACCAAAACATCTAAACCAAAGTCACTCATAAACAGTGGTCTATTCCAGCATCACAACGAAATCTACTTAACAACAATGTGTTCAAATGCATAAAAGAGAAAAACAGTGATACGTAAAGGAAAAGCAATAATACAGAAAGGAGGTCCTAGGCTCTTAGGTTGGGCCCAACCCTGAGAGCTTTGGCTCCTATGAAAAACTCAAATTTTATAGGAAACCAAACTGCTTCTCATTATCCAAAAAGATTCATAATAGTTATGCCAAAAATGGCTACAAAAGAACAAAATAAAGCTGCTGCAACACTGAGGTGCAAAGTACACAATAGATTCAAAAGTCTTTTTACGAAGGCTGAGGCCTCAACATTTATAGATAACGAGGGACCTAGATGGCCTCCTCAATTTGTGGAACTCGGCTGTCAAACTGTGAGTCAAACAGTCCCTTTCTAAATGTTGATTGGCTGCCTTCTAGATTCGGTTTGGTGGTCTTTGGAGCTCGGAGTTGGAGGTGAAAATCCAGAGGAAGGGTCATTGAATGCCGTAGGCACCCCTCCTTCAAGTCCTCACTTCAAGATTGGCTGCCTTATAGCTCATGATTGCTTTTGACTTTGCTCCAATATATGTCAAAAACCTGAAATAGACACGTGTTAACCACCTAGGAAAAGTAACTTCCCCTATTCGTACCAAAGACACAAACATACTAAAAATAATGCATAAACTATAGAAAATGACGGATTTGAACAAGGGCTGAACAATGAAAATTAGGCCAAATGAGCCCAAATTGTTACCAATTTTGGGGCTCATCACATGGGTGACACAAAAAACCAAGAAAAGAAATGTCCAGGCCAAAGAAAAACTAAGTGGATGGCATGTATTGTAGATAAAGAAATGGATATCAGAGATGGTAGATTAAGGAGTTATATCAAGGTGTCTAAACTATGTCTTTATATCACTGTTGAAACTCACAGAATTAGAAAGCACGTATTTAGGATAAATGTAAGATGTATATTATTAATAGAATATG
Source organism: Pinus taeda (assembly GCA_000404065.3). Lineage (NCBI taxonomy): Eukaryota > Viridiplantae > Streptophyta > Pinopsida > Pinales > Pinaceae > Pinus > Pinus taeda. The sequence goes on from APFE030571647.1 coordinate 81,520, forward strand.
CATATAAATGCACATTTTCTTGACCCTTGGTTTCATATTTTGAGAGGTCTCTTGGACTTCTCATGATTGTTGGCCTTCGCTTGAGGTTTTCCACCTTCCACTCAAATGAACATGCCAAATTTATATAATCACAAGGATTATGTTTTCAATAGTCATCTTCAATGCCTGATTCAATGTTCATACTTTCATTATGAAAATGTACAAAATCTACAATAAGATGAATATGTTTTTGTGCACCATGACATATTCTAATAAACCTATTATTTCTATCATTAATTATTGTCTTAAGAAAATAAATACAATGAAATATTTCTTTTGGTTTTACTTGACACTACTTACGTAGAGAATCCCACAGTACAAAAATCCTATAGTGTAAATAATATTTAATGATCTCTTTAACATAAAAAATCACAAATCCCTTTCATATTATGATAAAGTTTGCTAGTCCCTAAATTCTTGCCATACCCATGTACCTTGTATCACAATAATAATTATCAACTACATAGAATAAACCCAAACAATTTCCTATTTCCATATATGCTTCATTTGATCACATAATTAGGAGAAGGCTTGGCAACCTTACCTCAAGCTAAGCAAGCATGGAAATCTAGGTGACATTTTTTGAGTAGTTTGGGAGCCACATTTCCACATACTCTAAAGGATTGTTTTGGCATCAAACACAATTGTAAGATTCTAGAGCATTCAACCTTTTACCAAAACCATGCTATGTGGAGGATATCCTAGCATAATTTCAAAGTTTTCCTTTGCATGGGCCTAAAAGGTTTCACCTCCCATTCTATTTCTTAGGAATTGGCCTATAATATTTGAATCCTCTGTCTCTAGAATCTCATGTAGTTTGATATTGTCCCCAACTATAAACTCACTGCCTCCTACTTCCTCTCTATGCATTTGCATTGTTTCTTAAACTTCATTATTCTTCTTAGTCCTAAGCTTGCTCGATTGTGGTTCTCTATTACCTTGGTTTTGGAGGAGGTGATTCCACTCAACAAACTAGGATTTAGCATCACTCCAAAGAAACCCCAAGCTAGTAGATATTCCTCATAACCATTATTTCCACTATTTGAAGGGGAGAGTGAAGGTGATGTCATCTTGTCGTACTATATCAAAGGAGTTTACTACACAGGGTGAATTCCTAAGCAATGGAGAAAAAATTCTACCTATATCCATGCCTCATGTATAAAGGCCTAAATGCACATGATCTTCTAAATTGTACCTCCCAAAAATTACCTTTACCTTAAATGGACTTCCTAACAATTGGGTTGCATTTGGTTGTGACATCCTATGGCATAACATATATATATCATATTTCTAGCTATTCAAGTGAGCTCTCACTAACTTGCCTAGAATCTCAAGCATCTCCTCCAATAAAAATGCTCTCATCAATAAATTAATCATGTCAAAAATACATAACAACTAAAATTTGTCATTTAATCAAACTGTATTTACTAACCCTTTAACAAATATTTTGAAAATCAACAATTTCTTCTAATGCATCCCCTTTCAAACTTCAATCTTTAGAAACTATAATTAAATTTAACTTTATATAATAAACTATTTATTTTAATTATTAATTATATATTATCACATAATCTTAATTTGAATCTTTATATTACCTGAATATCACAAACCTTTTTCCTTTCCTAATAATATTCCTTAACCACTCCGCACAAAGATATATATATATATATATATATACAATACTTCCAAAGATATTGACCCTCTCCGAAGAGACACATTACTTATGTGTTGATATTCTTAGATTAGTATACTTTATAGAGTGTTGAAAGCCCACCTTTGTTATAATTTTTACATTTCATGTCGTGTGTATTTCTGAATTATTGACTCGTGTTTTGTATACAAAGTCTTTTTTAATAATAATTAACTCTTGTCTAATAACACTGTTTTGTAAAAGTGTGACTTCTATATTTTAAAATTTAAATATAATAAATACACTATACAAGAACACTTTATATCATAAATAGAATATATCGGTTGTTGTACAAATATTTTTTTTATTTAGTAATGCATTTCGTAGGGAGTTGATTTACTAAATATATTGCCAACCTTGAGATTAGTTGTCATGATATAAAACTGGAATTTATTTGATATAATAATATTTATTTGATATAAATAATGTTTATTTGATATAAATAATGTTTATTTTTGTTGACTTGATTTATTGGGAATTTAAAAACTGGAATTTATTTGATATAATAATATTGTGATTGTTTGTTTGTTTTGTTTGATTTACTAGAAATTTTATTTTACTAATGACTGCTTTGGTTAATTAACAATTTGTGACTTTATTTTACAATTATTATATATTTAATTAATATATGTAATTGTATGTTATATTTTTTTTTTTTTTAATTTCTTTAGTATGTGTGTAAGTATATTTTAAATATATAGTTTATTATTTAAATATAGTAATTGTTTGTAAATGCTTTTTTTAATAAATTCTAGATGTTGTTGGTGTGAGTATAATTTTATATATGGAGATTATTGATATTCTATGTAAGTGTTATTTTTATATTAGTTAATTTTAAGTTAATTTTGTATTAGTCAAATGTGAGTTCAAAAGTTTAAAGTGTAAATTTTAAATAGGTTTTTATTTTAAAGAGAATGATTTTAAAAGATTTTTTTTATTTATTTTTTATTTTTTTATTTTTTTATTTAAATTTAGGATGAATCTAAATTTAATATTTTAATTTTAAGTTGAAGATTTTAATTTAAAATAGGTTTGTATTGTTGATGAAATTAAAATAAATAAATAAAATTAAAAAGTAATTTTACTATTATTATAAGAAAATAAGATGTTGGACAATTTTTAAAGGAAAGGAGTTCATAAAATTAGTTATTTTTATGATATTAAAAGGGTTGAAGATGAAAATCATTTTTTTTTTAATATGTTTTATATGCACCCATATTAATATTTATTTTTTGGTGATTTGCAACCTAAATGGGACATATGTTGTAGTGACACCTTAGATGACATGGGATGTTGTAATTAAACTTTAAATCAAATAATAACAAGTCTAATATGCAACTTTGTTGCTTAGTACCTACTTCTTATGCAAAAAGTAATTGACAACTAAAGTTAAAGGAAAGGAGTTCATAAAATTAGTTATTTTTATGATATTAAAAGGGTTGAAGATGAAATCATTTTTTTTTAATATGTTTTATATGCACCCATATTAATATTTATTTTTTGGTGATTTGCAACCTAAATGGGACATATGTTGTAGTGACACCTTAGATGACATGGGATGTTGTAATTAAACTTTAAATCAAATAATAACAAGTCTAATATGCAACTTTGTTGCTTAGTACCTACTTCTTATGCAAAAAGTAATTGACAACTGAAGTTATATATATATATATATACCTTTTTTAAAGTTTTTATTAACTCCAAATCAATATAGCAATGAATGGATTTTATTAAAATTATAGAAATATAGAAAGTATATAGTTATTAATATTTTTTTTTGACATAATCGGTTGCTGTATTATATTTCAGAAAAAAAGAAAGGAGGTTGAACTCCTGTGGTACAAAATGTTAAGCCTGGAAAGCAAAGAGAGGAAGTGTTACAAGATGGACAAAATTCCTCTTTGTTGCTACCTTTTGGATTTTTGAGAAAAACTAAACAATAGTAGATCCTAACAGATTCGAACAACAGAAAACAACAATTGCAAAACATGATTAGTCTATGTTGATGTGGCTGATTTGCCTGGCTGTAGATTCTTCAGGCTTGTTATCAACATCGGCTTGCTTGATGTTTGACGAACTTGTGTGAACTGCATTGCCGTTTTCCATCATATATTTTAGAATTTTGATGGATTCTTCTGTGTGACTGCACCTGTTGGAGAGCTAATTGAACTACTCTTGCTGCGAAGAAACTTTGTGAAGGATCAAATTTAGATCAGCTTCATATTTTTCATTGATGAGATTGTTGTGGTTGTCTATCTTCACATCCAGGATCTTTTGGTGGGCACAGATTTGCTCCAGCTTGGCCTGAAGGTCGACGCAGTGGAGACAATCCTCACTCCTTGCCATTGTTCCAAGTGGAAAAAGATACTTGGAGCGTTGCAAATACTAGTGAGCTAATAAATGACGATGCACTTGGAAATGCACTGCGGGAACAGGGAAGAACACAGAGCAAGGAAGAGGAGCCAGAAATTCGAGGGGTAGCTTAGACACTATAGCGTAAGATAGAAGAGAGGGAAAATGCAGGGAGGAGAACGCAGAGCGAGGACTCAGGGCGACAAGAAGGGAAGATATTCGAATGCAAGAATGGGAGGGAGAAGGGGGGTATAAGAAGAGGAAGGAGCGCAGAGGGCCCATCAGGGGAATGGAGGGTGGAGCAGAGGAGAAGAGAGGGAGGTCATGGGTAAGAGGAGATCGAGGCATGAAGAGATGGGTGAAGGAAAGAAGACGGCTAAATGAATTATTGCATGTGGATTTGTTAGATTTTCTAGGTACTACCAGATCTCTAGGCAAATTTTGGCAAATACATGGATCTGATGAATCTTTGACCCATCACAAATGTCAGAAATCCCAGAATTGTTGCAAGTCTGATTGTAACCAAAATAATTCGTTTTCATGGTAAATAGTGTTGGGTTCCACTATGTTGCAAAGGAGGCTACCCAACGGTCTGGTACAAGATTTGTTGGAATGGAAGTCGACTTCCTTGTTGAGGGTGTGGAGTATGTGGAGGAAACACACCTCTTTCATTGATTGGCCCATAATTTGACATCGGCTAATGGTCTATTGGAGGAGAACATTGGGAGATTGTCTGTTATGTGCCATTAGGCTAATGAATACAGTCGAGTCACCGAATTATCATAGCTGCATCTATGCCAATTTACTGAGCTGGACAAGTCCCTGATATAGAGCCAAAGCTTCGGCTCTATTATTGGAGATAGGCCCAAGTCCCCATTCATAAGTGACTATGTGTTCCCCATTGGCATTGAAGATGACTCCTCCTGCTCTTGCAATTCCGAGATTTGATTTTGAAGCACCATAAAAAAAAGATAATAATTGTTGCAATTTTTGAACCATGTTGAAAACTATTCTTCCTTTGATATTATTTTCCAATTATGGCTTACATTGCTGTGCCTGTTGCTGGTGATGCTTCCATTTTGGTTACTATTATTTTTATCCAGCAAGTAACCAATGAAATTCCGCTCTTCAACGCTGAGATCAGTGATATCAATATTACTTTGATTTTTGATAGAGATGGCTTCGAGTGCGAGACTCCTTGCCTTATTCCAAAGTTTTCTTGTGGTTGATTCTTTTTCTTTGAAAACTTTGCGATTTTTAGACAACCACATGTTCCACAACTTAGTATAAGGAAGGGTATCCCAGACCCTTTTAACTATGTTATTCTTCTTATGCTGCCATGGATAATTCTTTTTCCATTGATGCAGAACTTCTCCTATGGAATTCTGAGTATTCCAAGGAATATGGTTGGTGCATGATAAATTTCGCTAGCAGGTGGTAGCAAAGGGACATGCAATGAAGAGATGCTGAATGAATTCTTCAGCAGCTTGACAATTGGGGCAGCGAGAAGGGCCACTGATGCCTCTCTTTTGCAAATTTTCTGCAGTAAGGATTTTACCCTTAAGAAGAGTCAAGAGGAAAAATTTGATTTTAGGAAGAGCCTAGATTTCCAAACAGTTTTCCAGTGAGTCCAGATGGGCATGGGATGGTTACTGTTGCATATGTGTTGATGAGAAGCTTGGACATTATAATTAGATCTAGATGGATCCTAGTGAAAGCCATCTAATTCATTCTTTTTTATAGGAGCTATGCTATGAAGGTGAGTTTGGAGAACAGAGAAGCTTGCCTTGAGATCATTGGGGATGGTTGGAAAGGACCATCCTAACCATAAATGGGATTGGGGATCCCATTGGGAAATCCAATCCAAGTGTTGGATGCCTTTGTTGTCAAGAAAGGAGAGAATTGGGTTGACTCCATCATAACTATTTATAGGTTGTTGGCCCATGATTTTATCTGATCCAATTTTTATATGAGCACCTCCCTTGAGGACTTTAGAAGTGTTCTGAGCCATGAAGGGAATATCTTTTTTCCACAATATCCAAATTTTGGAGCAGTCTCTATTAGGAATGTCATGGTCGAGAAGACACTGCCTTGGGAAGTTTAAGTATTTAACCTCTAACACCCTTTTCCACTAGGCAGAAAGGCTAGTGATGAATCTTCAAGCAATCTTACCTCCGAATGCTAGATTGAGGAATTTGAGAGATCTGATTCCAAGACCTCCTCGGTCTTGGGACTGTATGGCCTGCTTCCAATTAACCAAATTTAACTTCTTTTTTTCATTTCCCCCCCTTGCCAGAGGAGTTGGCAGAGGATGATTTCCATTTTATGATGAAAAGAGGCTGGAGCTTGAAGGAGAATGAATTGGTATAAAGGCAGAGAGGAAATACCTGATTTTAAAAGGATGAGGTGAGTAGCTGGATTCAGCTAGATGGGACCCCATTGCTACACTTTTCTTTTCATCTTGTCAATTACGGTGTCCCAAAATTCTACCTTTAAAGGACCTGCACTCACTGGCATGCCCAAATAAGTGAAATGTGTCCAATCATAATTGCATGAAACTCCAAAGGTATTGGCAATATTTTCAAGGACTTGAGCTGTAGTATTCCATCCATAAATGCAACTTTTCAACGGATTAACCATTCCACCAGAGTATCACATATATTTATCTAAAAGAACTTTGAAGCACCGAGCTATTATGGTGGAAGCTCCTCCAATTAGCAAAGCGTCATCAACAAATTGTGAGTGATTTATATTCTTAACCCCATTCCCAAATTTAATGCCTGTAATGAGGCCAACCCTCCGATTGAAATCCAAATCTTTGCTAAAGGATTCAACCATCAAAATAAAAAGATAAGCTAAGAGAGGGCACCCTTGTCTTAGAACTCAAGATGATTGAAAAGCATTTCCAGCTCTGCCATTGACAAGAGGGGAGATCCAGGGCCCAGAAATGCGAGCTTGGATCAGGTTTAAAAAGACCGCATCAAATCCCATCTTCTTTAGAATATCCAGGAGAAAGGAGTGCCTTACTCTGTCAAATTCATTAGCCAAATCAAGTTTAAGAATAAACCCTTTCTCATTTCTAGATTGACTCGAGTGAATAGCTTCTTAGACGAGGAGGATAGAATCAGAAATTTGTCTATTGGCCAAGGACCCCCCTTGGTTTTCAGAAATGAGTGAAGGAAGGATGGATTTAAGGCGGGAAGCAAGGATTTTGTAAGAGGATTTGCAAAGTGATATGGGCCAAAATCGAGCAAAGGATGAGGGCTGATTTTCTTTGGGAATGAGAGCAAGGTGAGTGGCATTGGTGAAGCCTCCAATTTTACCTTTGCGTTGGATCCATTTGAGCATTTTGGTTAAGTCTTTTCTTATAATTCCCCAATAAGCTCTATAGAAGCAGATGGGGAAGCCATCTGGGCCTGGAGATTTATCAGGTTGGAGGGTCCAAATTGTTCTTCTTATTTATTCTTCATCTATCTTCTTTTTCAAACTGTCATTCATTTCCTTGTTGATTCCGCTGGGAAGATCTTGTAGCAGATCTGAATAGTCTTCCTCTTCTTTGGTTTCGGTTAGGAGAGTTCTGTAGTGATCTGTGGATGCCTTTCAAATGGAATCTTGTGTGCTTTGTTGATTTCCCTCAACATTTGAAATAAAATTTACATTATTCCTTATTTTTCGAGTAGTGATATACTTATGAAAGAAGGCTGAATTCTTATCTCCTCCTTGCAGCCAAAGCTGCTGCGACTTTATCCTCTATTTAAGTTCCTCTTCTCTATTTTCTCGACATAGCTGTAAATAAAGATCACTTTCTTGTTCTTTGGTCTCCTGGGAGAGGCCATGATCTTCTATTATTTTATGAATGCAATCTAGTTTGCTCTTGATCTCCTTTTTGATCTTCTTGGGCTCCTTATAGCAAATTTTTGCCCATTCCTTTAAATCCTGCTTGGTTTTTCTTAGCTTGGTTTCCCAAATGAAACCAGGGGACCCTTCGACATGCTGGTGCCATGTGTTTTGAACGACCTCTTTGACTACTGGAATGCAGTTCCATAAGGAATTGTTCTTAAAAGGAATGGGTCCAAGAGAATAGTGGGTTTCCAAAGTAAGAGTTATAGGATAGTGGTCAGAGGGTGTGAAAGGAAGGATGGTGGCATACCCCATAGAGAAGGAGGAGGGAAGCGTAACATTGATTAAGATTCTATCAAGCCTTTCCATAATGTTTCCTTTTCCCAACCTACGATTTCTCCAAGTATACCTTCAATTTTTTGGAGTTGCATCGATGAGATCATGATCTTGCATAATATTTTCTAAATGAGTTCTATAGGGATCAGGGGAGAAACTACCCCCTCGTTTCTCATTTGAATGGAGAATAAGGTTGAAGTCACCCCTTAAAATGATGTTATAACTTTCTTCTGCATCTATGCTAGCTTTGAGATCATCCCAACAACGCTCCTTGTCTCTGTAGTGATTAGGAGCGTAGATATTATAGATGACTATTATTTGCTTATTTGCTTTGTTTTCTAAAACAATTTTGATCCAATGCTGATTGATAGTTTCTGGTATGTGACTCCATGTCCTGTGATTCCAGAGAGTTGCGATTCCTCCAGAGGCTCCTCTTGATTCACTGATGCTACCATTGTATTTCCTCTGCTGTTCAATAATTCTAATCATTTCCCGTTGGCCTTGTTTTGTTTCTTGTAACAAAAAAATTTCTAGTTTCTTGCAATGAATAAGATCTCTTAGGGCTCCAACTTTGGAGGGGTGCCGTAGTCCCCTACTATTCTAAGACAAGAACTTCATAATTGAGTATGTGGGGTACAGGGAGGTGCTCAGCCCCCTTGGTCCTTGTGGATTGCCTCTTTGTCATATTTCCCTAGAATATGAGATTCTATGGTGTTCTGGATGCCCATTACTATATCTTTTTGAGCATTCCCATCTCTATGTTGCTTTGCAGATTTCCTACTCAGCCCAGGTTTTTTAAAGGAGTCACTGGCAGCTCCATGATCTTTGGAGGAGCTCCTGGTTTGTTTAATAGGAGGAGGATCAAGGGAAGTTTGAGAGGAGATAATCAAAGGGAGGAGGATTCCAGGGGAGGGATTTCGGGAGGGGATAGGATAGAGAAAGGATTGGATGAAGAAGGGGGCGGGGGATGAGAGAGGGGGGAGGGATAAGGAAGGGGAGGAAGAAGAAGGGCGAGTTGCGTTGGGGACTGAAGGGCCTGCTTCCGGAGGAGCTTTGGCCATGGGGGCTAACTTCTTTGTTTTAACTATTTCCCACTGTTCATCTTGTGAGCCATTCTCAACATCAGCAAGTTTAGTACAACAATTGGAAAAATGGCCATATTCGTGACATACCTTACATTTGAATGGGATCTGTTTGTAATCTAGTTGTTGAATATGGCTCTAGTCGTCCAGTTTGAGTTTGATAGCTTCGAGAAGTCCTTTGCCTAAGTCCACTTCAACACAAATATACTCAAAGGCTTGCATATTATCTTTTGGTTTACTGCGATCTATGAATCTGCCAACTGCGTTCCCGATTGCTCGAACCGATTCGTCTCCCAATAATGAAGAGGGATATGAGGGAGTCAGATGCAAACTGGAACAACACTGGGAATGTCTAGTTCTGGGTCAAAATCTGGGGTCCATTTATTAAGATATAGTCCTTTGGAATCCATAAAATAGGGCCCATTCCTGAATATTAAGTCCTTGTCTTCTCTGGATTTGAAATGAAAGGTAAAATACCCCTTCCCACAAAATCTAATGGATATTTTACCTTGGATTTTGTCAGACCAGTTTCTTTCAGCCCATCTCTGCACAATCTTTGGAGATGGCCAGAGGCTTGTGAATTGACCAATGATTCATTTTTTTTCTAGAGAGAGGATAGCCATGCAGGGAAGGGCTAGAGGAAGATTAACTTGTTGTAACACATCCAGCTTTTTGAAGAACTTATATACAGTTGGATGAGGGTACTGTAGAGGCAAAGATTTAACCAGGTCTAAGAAAGCTTGCTGAGCATCAGCCACCTTTAGTGTAGAATTCGGAGGGGCCATGGTAGAGGGCTGAAGCCTAGACAAACGTGCGGCTGGATAACTTGATAAATTCATAGACTGTGGAATTGTTCTTCCTCACAACTCGGAGTAGAATGACCCCTCTTAATCGATGTGTATATAGTTATTAATATTTTACTATGTGAAAGTTTTAATATATTTTGACATTCCTTTGTAACTAGTAGACATATGTTGAAAATAAATGTAATTAGCAATTCTTCTACAACAAAATGTCATGCAGATTATGGTGGAATATTATCCACATGCATTCTTGCATAAAAATGATGGACAACTATCCACATGGAATTTTGTTGAAAGAAAATATTTTTTAGATTTTTATTATTTAATTAATTTTTATATCTCATAGTTCAATTTAAAACCGCATAAAAATAACCATCAACCAATCAGAAAAAAACAATTTAAATTTTGAAAAATTTTAATTTTTTATTTTTTTTATTTCACAATATTCAGTTTAATATTTATTTTTCAAACAATAAATTAGTTAAACTAAAAAAGTAATAAAAAATAATAAGACAATTCAATTCAATTTGTTATACTGAGGGGTGGTAGGAGGGGAAGGGGGGGGGGCGGAGGAGTTTACTTAATCCTAAATGAATAATGGAGGTAAAATTTTCATGGGGCTTAGGAAGGAAATCCAACAACCAAGTAGAGATGTATGGGATCTTGCAAGGTCTATGCATTACTAAAGACAAAGGTGTAGAAGATATTATTGTCTTAGGAGATTCATTACTTACGATTCAATATCTCAATAGTGAGAACAATCCAAAAAATAACTCCTTATCTTGGTGCTACAAATAATTAGAAGTTTGGTTTCATTCTTTCATTCCAAGAGATTATGTCATGTACTCAGAAACAATAATGTGGAAGCTAACCTGCAAGCTAATATGGTCTACTCTCTGCAAGAGATTATGTTAGAAATGAATGATATAGAAAAATATGTATAATTCCCTAATTACCATATGCCTCCAAGAGTTTGGTTACCTTCTAGGAAGTCCCCTTTTTTTGTTAATGAACTTCCTAGAATCATTTTAAATCCCTATCCCCTCCTTTATATCCCCTCCACCCTTCATCGCATCAATATTTGCAATCATTTCAAAGGTTTTATGGTTTAGTTCCAAGTTAACATGTTTCTCTCCCATGATGAGTCATATAATGTGAGTCGTCGCCATGCATTAGTGTTGTTCTACAACTCACATTCTTGGCTTAACTGCAATTGTCTTCCCCAACCTTGGAATCACCTTCCTATCAGAATAATGATGGCTCTCTTTGATAGAAGTCCTGGGAAATTTAATGACTTGATAAGGAGAATCATGTGGATTGACTGGGGAAGGTGTGTTAAATCTATATTACACCCTATTCCACCTACTTATATCTACTCCATCTCCTAAGTGGTTTGTGAATTTAGTTTTGGTTTGGTCACTGAATTCAATTGTGGCATTAAGCTAGCCAAATTTCTGACAACTCTATGAAGAGCTCTGCTTTAGGTTTGAGTTGCTCCTCATTTGCATGGTAAGTTGGTGGGTTTGGCACATCAAATCGTGGGAATTTTTGAGGTCGGGGCTCACTAGTTCAGAAGCCACTCTGGTAATGCCTGGGATCCCTTTCTCTATCGACCTCAATCCAGTTCGAGCTATCATTCAGGAAGGCATCTCTTTGTTTCTCTATAATCAATCTAGCTTGAATGATAACTCCTGGTTTCTAGGAGTTTTTCTCGACATTTTGGGTTTCAATTCGAAATTTTTAACAAAGTTTAAGGTTTTCTAGATGTCGCTCCAACAACTCTAAAGTCTTACTTCCTTGGAACTTTGTGCATGTCCCTAGTTCAAAGGTGGTGTTGTATTTTCTTGATTCCTTCCCCACAATCAACCTTAGTTTTCTCTGTCGATTTGTCAAAAAATTTACATGTTAATTGCAATCTCATTTGGCCTTAGTTCTTATTCAATTCAAGGTCTAAGAAGGTCAGATTGAAGTCCCCCCATTTTCAATTCCTTTTGGCTAGCCCTGAAGTCTTCGTGGGGAGTCTAGGGTTGCTCCCTTTTGGTATTTGTCTCTATCAAAACCTTGATCAACATTGTCTCATGAACTAATATTCTAATTCTGAGGCTTCTTCTGCAGCAAGCCCTTTCTCTCATTTCCTATTTGCTCATAAAGCTCTTCACAAGGTAGACTATGATATGTAAGTAAAATTTTTCCATATGTATCACACTCAGGTGAAACACACTAATAAATTGTTTGTGCTCTAGTATTAGATCTCTCGCTTGATAGATGAAGTTGAAGCACTCCATAATATAATAATGGGTCTCAAACTTAGCATAGATGTACCTACAGGACCAAACTAGCACTAGGAGGACCCAGGCAAGTGGTATATAGATCTCAACCAGACAATAATAGAAAACTATTAAATTTCGTGGTTTTCACTATATGTGTCTTTTGTCCCTTTATGTAGTTTTTCAAATATGATGTAATCGAGCTTTGTTAGTCTTTGGGGGTCTTTCTATTTAATGGTAGGGTGATCTCTTTGATCTCTAGCTAGTTCTAAAAATTGCAGATGTAATCCATGTGTACTTATTGCGATTGGGCACAAACTTGATATCAAAATGTTCATTTTTGTTTAAAAATAATAATAAAATAAATTGTTTTATTTTTCCTTTTTTCTTTTATTAATAAAATTACAAACAATTTCTTTGGGAAAAAATTCATATATACTATCACATTAAATAAAATTTAAATATTGATGATTCTTGTAATAAATTATATTTATCCATTATTTTTATTTATATAGTAACAAAGTTATTTTATTTAAATTTAATTAATAAGCATATAAAAACTTAATAATAATAATAATAGTAATAATAATCTTGTTCAAGAAAAAAAATTCAGTGAAATCACATTAAAAAATATCTGGTCAACACATTTCAACCACCCACTATTGTTCATCATCAGGACAAAGATGCATAGTTTGATCCAAGCATGCAGTTAAATAGTATAAACATGCAAAGAAATTACAATGGCTAAATTGGGAATTCTCAACACTTTGGCAACTCGTGCTTTGAGGATTCTTTATGAAAGTCACCTGGAGAATGAGAGAACCCATCTTCTTAAGGTGTTTTAAAATAATGATTATAATAAGCACCAAGGTCTCAAGGCTTTCATAAAGGTTAGCAAAGGTCCTAGGTTAAAAAAATAGCCCAGAGATTTGGTCCCTAGTGTTCTTCTTCCCTTTATCCAAGGGACACTAACAGGATTGCTCACATTCTTAAAAAGCATAAGGTACTTTCCACTTTTAGTCCCTTGAAGACCATTCGAAGATCCCTAAGATATGTCCAAGACTAGGTGTTCCCCGAAAATATGAATGATGTTTATGTAATCCCATGTTCTTGTGGGACTCCCTTTATTGGCCACATCATAAATCAAAGGATTCAAGAGCATCATTAAAGAAATTTGGAGGTCTAAAATGGACCTCAAAACAAAAAAGTACAATCAAAATCAAGTTTATAAGAACCAATAGGATTCAAGATGACAATGTCAACCATGGGGGATGATTCACCATTTTTGGAGTAAAAAATTAAAAATATTAAAAAATAAAAAAACTATTTTTTCAATTTGTATTTTCAACTTATCTCCATACAATTTTACTCAAATTTTAAGTGGAAGCACTTGTTAGATGCAAAATTTAATCCCTCATCCAAGGAGTACCCATGTTGCATAATTTTGATGGACTTAGATACACAAAAAAGAGAATTACATGAAAAACATGATTGCAAACACTCTTTTCATGTATTTCTCATTTTTTGCATAGTAGGGTCCATCAAAAGTATGCAACATGGGTATTCCTTGGATGAGGAATTAAATTTCACATCTAACAAGTGCTCCTGCTCAAAATTTGGGTAAATTAGTAGGGAATTAAGTTGAAAAAATAGTTTTTTCCTTTTTTGGGTGAAAGCATGAAGAAGGATTACACTTTTGAGCCAAATGTGACGATGAAATTTCAAATGTTTTCTCTTTTATCGAATTGAAGCCCTCAAAATTCATATAAGCACTGTGAATTTTGATTTGGAGTAAAAGTACAAATTTGAAGAATTAGGTTGTTGTCCTAATGATATTTTTTGCAAAAATATTTAATTTTGTATAATATGTCAATTTTCCATTAAATGAAATGCTTGTCCTTGAATTTTTTCACAAATCTTAAGAGGTATGTGTGTAGTCACGTAGCATAACTTAGTCTAAAATGTGTAATTTAAAATTAAAAAAATTATAATATATTTTTATGTTGTGTGTGGGGGGGGGGGGGGGAGACTAGTTTTTTTATTAAAATTTTACTTTTTATTGAAAAGTTATATCTTTTATTATTTTTCAAAGTTGGTGAAGCAATATTTTAATTGCATGTTGCATACACATGTGTTTGCGTAAGGTATTTTTCAACTATTTAAATAATTTGAAAAACTAAGAGTAGGCTTTTCAAGAGGAATCATAAACAAGGATAGTGGTATTTTTTTGAATTTTTTCATTGTTTATATTTTATGATATTGATTTTTTTATTTAAACTCTTTAAAATTGTTCAAAAAAATTTCAAGCATTATATTTAAAAGAAATTAGATACAAAATATCATATAAATACGAAAATTTCAAACTCATATGCCATTAGATAGAGGGTTCCTTTGTGAATCCAACATGATCAACTCTGCCACTTAAAGGCAAATTTTTATTGGAGTTTGCTATGGTACAAAATGGTGTTACAGAAAAATCTGCAGAAGAGGAACTAAAACTCTATTTTTTAGGCCCTCAACAGCTCGATCGAGCACTTAAAACCCTTAATCAAGTGTTTTAAATTCAAATTTCAAATAGATTGACTGTGAGTTTAGGAATATCTCGATCATGGTTAAACAAAGGCTCAATCGAGTTATCATAATTATCTTATAAAAAAAAAGTCTCTCAATACTTTAAGCGAATTAAAAAATGTATTTATTCCACAATTTTATTTATTTATTTATAAATATTCAAACATATTCCAAACTTTAATTTTCCGTAATTATAAATCCAAATTTTATTTTATTTTACCAAGAAAATAATTATAATAATATATAGATAACTTTTTTTCAATTTTCAATTTCTTAAAATAATAATTTGTTTATTTTTTTGATTTTAAATATAACATATTTTTATACTTAAACATTTTATAATCTTTATCTTGGAAATTTCAATAAAAGTAAATCATTATAATAAAATTAAACTAAACTTAATTATAATTTTTTATTTTAAAAATAATTTATTGCGCACATTTAAATTTAGATTATTCAAATTCAAATTAGCAAAATAACATTTTAAGTTTTGGATTGCAGAATACTATGGTGTGGTTTCTGAGAGGAATTCGGATTATCAGTCCTCATGATGAGTCTGGGTCTAGACTCGAAACGTCGACCAATATAAAGATGAACACTGTGGATAATCCGAATTCCTCTTAGAAACCATAGTTACCCTATACAGAGGGGATACTTGGAAAGATATTCGTAATCTCGAAAAAAGAAGGGTTAAAATACAGAGAAAAGAAGCAGTTACATATTTATCAAAACCCTTTTCTTTCTTTTCTCCGTACATCAGTCCTGATGATGAGTCTGGGTCTAGACTCGAAACGTCGACCAATATAAAAATGAACATTGTGGATAATCCGACTTCCTCTCAAAAACCATAGTTACCCTATACAAAGGGGATACTTGGAAAGAGATTCGTCATCTCGAAAAAAGAAGGGTTAAAATATAGAGAAAAGAAGCAGTTACATATTTATCAAAACCCTTTTCTTTCTTTTCTCCGTACATTAGTCTTGATGATGAGTCTGGGTCTAGACTCGAAACATCGACCAATATAAAGATGAACACTGTGGATAATCCGAATTCCTCTCAGAAACCATAGTTACCCTATACGGAGGGGATACTTGGAAAGAGATTCGTAATCTCGAAAAAACAAGGGTTAAAATACTGAGAAAGGAAGCAGTTACATATTTATCAAAACCCTTTTCTTTCTTTTCTCTGTACATTAGTCCTGATGATGAGTCTGGGTCTAGACTCAAAATGTCGACCAATATAAAGATGAACACTGTGGATAGTCCGAATTCCTCTCAGAAACCACACCACAGTAATCTGCAATCCAAAATAGTTACCCTATACGGAGGGAATACTTGGAAAGAGATTCGTAATCTCGAAAAAAGAAGGGTTAAAATACGGAGAAAAGAAGCAGTTACATATTTATCAAAACCCTTTTCTTTCTTTTCTCCGTACATCAGTCCTAATGATGAGTCTGGGTCTAGACTCGAAACGTCGACCAATATAAAGATGAACATTGTGGATAATCTGAATTCCTCTCAGAAACCACACCAAAGTAATCTGCAATCCAAAATAGTTACCCTATACGGAGGGGATACTTGGAAAGAGATTCGTAATCTCGAAAAAGAAGGGTTAAAATACAGAGAAAAGAAGCAGTTACATATTTATCAAAACCCTTTTCTTTCTTTTCTCCGTACGTCAGTCCTGATGATGAGTCTGGGTCTAGACTCGAAACGTCGACCAATATAAAGATGAACACTGTGGATAATCCGAATTCCTCTCAGAAACCATAGTTACCCTATACAGAGGGGATACTTGGAAAGAGATTCGTAATCTCGAAAATAGAAGGATTAAAATACATAGAAAAGAAGAAGTTACATATTTATCAAAACCCTTTTCTTTCTTTTCTCCGTACATCAGTCCTGATGATGAGTCTAGGTCTAGGCTCGAAACATCGACCAATATAAAGATGAACACTGTGGATAATCTGAATTCCTCTCAGAAACTATAGTTACCCTATATGGAGGGGATACTTGGAAAGAGATTCGTAATCTCGAAAAAAGAAGGGTTAAAATATAGAGAAAAGAAGCACTTACATATTTATCAAAACCCTTTTCTTTCTTTTCTCTGTACATCAGTCCTAATGATGAGTCTGGGTCTAGACTCGAAACGTCGACCAATATAAAGATGAACACTGTGGATAATCCGAATTCCTCTTAGAAACCATAGTTACCCTATACGGAGGGGATACTTGGAAAGATATTCGTAATCTCGAAAAAAGAAGGGTTAAAATACAGAGAAAAGAAGCAGTTACATATTTATCAAAACCCTTTTCTTTCTTTTCTCCGTAGATCAGTCCTGATGATGAGTCTGGGTCTAGACTCGAAACGTCGACCAATATAAAAATGAACATTGTGGATAATCCGACTTCCTCTCAAAAACCATAGTTACCCTATACAAAGGGGATACTTGGAAAGAGATTCGTCATCTCGAAAAAAGAAGGGTTAAAATATAGAGAAAAGAAGCAGTTACATATTTATCAAAACCCTTTTCTTTCTTTTCTCCGTACATTAGTCTTGATGATGAGTCTGGGTCTAGACTCGAAACATCGACCAATATAAAGATGAACACTGTGGATAATCCGAATTCCTCTCAGAAACCATAGTTACCCTATACGGAGGGGATACTTGGAAAGAGATTCGTAATCTCGAAAAAAGAAGGGTTAAAATACTGAGAAAGGAAGCAGTTACATATTTATCAAAACCCTTTTCTTTCTTTTCTCTGTACATTAGTCCTGATGATGAGTCTGGGTCTAGACTCAAAATGTCGACCAATATAAAGATGAACACTATGGATAATCCGAATTCCTCTCAGAAACCACACCACAGTAATCTGCAATCCGAAATAGTTACCCTATACAGAGGGGATACTTGGAAAGAGATTCGTAATCTCGAAAAAAGAAGGGTTAAAATACAAAGAAAAGAAGCAGTTACATATTTATCAAAACCCTTTTCTTTCTTTTCTCCGTACATCAGTCCTGATGATGAGTCTGGGTCTAGACTCGAAACGTCGACCAATATAAAGATGAACACTGTGGATAATTTGAATTCCTCTCAGAAACCACACCACAGTAATCTGCAATCCAAAATAGTTACCCTATACGGAGGGGATGCTTGGAAAGAGATTCATAATCTCGAAAAAAGAAGGGTTAAAATACAGAGAAAAGAAGCAGTTACATATTTATCAAAACCCTTTTCTTTCTTTTTTTCCGTACATCAGTCCTGATGATGAGTCTGGGTCTAGACTCAAAACGTCGACCAATATAAAGATGAACACTGTGGATAATCCGAATTCCTCTCAGAAACCACACACAGTAATCTGCAATCCAAAATAGTTACCCTATATGAAGGGGATACCTGGAAAGAGATTCGTAATCTCGAAAAAATAAGGGTTAAAATACAGAGAAAAGAAGAAGTTACATATTTATCAAAACCCTTTTTGTTATTTTCTCCGTACATCAGTCCTGGTGATGAGTCTGGGTCTAGACTCGAAACTTCGACTAATATAAAGATGAACATTGTGGATAATTTGAATTCCTCTCAAAAACCACAACACAGTAATCTACAATCCAAAATAGTTAGCCTATACGGAGGGGATACACTGAAAGAGATTCGTAATCTCGAAAAAAGAAGGGTGAAAATACAGAGAAAAGAAGCAGTTACATATTTATCAAAACCCTTTTCTTTCTTTTCTCCGTACATCAGTCCTGATGATGAGTGTGGGTCTAGACTTGAAACATCAACCAATATAAAGATGAACATTGTGGATAATCCGAATTCCTCTCAGAAACATTTTAAGTTTTATGATTTCTTTATATTTTTATTATTTTAAAAATATATATTGCAAACCTAAGTGAGGCATAAAAATGTCTATATATACTTCGCATTTGGGCAAATAGATGGCATAATTAAGTGTAATCACATTTTATAGGTTGAGAGAGATTTAAACCACAAATACCATTCCATCCATTACAACTATAATAATTATAACTTACAATTATTACAACTTAATTATTATTGTACTCATTTATTTTCCTGAGCAAGTGGATATTATTTCATTAGATGTGTGTGTGTGAGGGGGGGAGAGAGATGATTATGACCGAGGGAATTATGTTTATTAACACTTCAGTGAATTTTATAAAATATACATTTCAATGTCAAATTCACATGTTTGGAATTCAGTTATTCATATAAAAAATTATTAAATTAAATTGATAATTTTTCTTATGTTTAATCAATTTATTATTTAATTACAACATTGAAAATTTAAATTGTATTAAAAAATAATTTTTAAGTTACCAAATTATAAATATAAGAATATTGCAATTTCAATTTCATGTGGGATAGAATCATTTTGCAAATTTATACACCAAAACTCTAGAAATGCAATGAGAAATTAATCCAAGTCATTTTTAATTACCTATTCAAATGTAATTAATGATTAAATTTTCTTTTCTTAAACTATCATGTACTTAAAATTTTAAGGTTTGCATATCATTATTGATGTTTACATAAACCTTAAAATTTCCAGCTTTAGAGCTTTAGGGCTTGATCGAGCTCCTAACCTAGGGTTATACAGTAGCTCGATCGAGAATTAGTGTTAATGCTCAATCAAGACGCTTTTTTAGAGCTCTAGGAGCTTGAACGAGTGCTTAAAATAGACTCAATTGAGCCATCATTTTTTTTACCCAAACACGCCCTCTCTTGCCAAAATGTGTAACCCAACTCCATGCTTTCGCCCTTTTCCCTCTAAAATTTGATGATATAATCTAATATTATTTTATTATTTCCATTATTATTTTATAGTATTACTTAGAAGGCCCATTTTAGATCTCAAAATTTCCCTAATGACAACTGACATAAAATATTGTAGGACTCACTCATCGGCTTTAGTGTAATATGCAGATAAGACACCACATTAATATAAAAGAGTCCCAAGTCATTGCCATGATTAATCATTTCCATTATAAAAAATTTAGGGAGGCCATTGAAATTGAGAAAAAGTCTAAGATGATGAATAAGAATGATGACTAGAAAATTAGCAGATGTTGGACCCCTACACAGTTTTCATAAAGATCTTCTCTCCTTTCCCTTTTTTGTTAGTCATTTTAGTATATTCCTTTCCTTTACTTTAATTCTTTTACTTTTTTCATATATATATTCTTTTTGTATTATTCTTTATTTTTGGTCTTAGCTTTCTTACTCACTTTTTACATTAATTAATATTTCTAATATTTTTGTCATCAATATTTTCCTATATTAATATTGATATTAGTATTGGCTAATTATTTCTTTCCATGCATATTTTCTTTTTCTTTATTACTTTTATTATTTTAATATTTAGTTCTATAATTTGAATTTATATAAAGTTACTTTATATTCTTTCTGCTCCAATAACATACTCATTGATGAATTTAAGAAAATTAATACTATTACTTGATATTAAATATATATTAATGTATTTAGTATCCGATACTTGGCTTCAAATTTGACCGTTCGTTCTTTTTGGCTAATTACCAAGCTTTTTCATTACTTAATTCATAAATTGGATATATTCATCATTAGCTTTCCATTTTTACTAATTTAGTTCTTTAGCGACTATTTGTTCTAAATTCTTTTCCTTATTCTTATTTTTATAATTCTTTTGTTTAACCTTCTATATTTTTCCACCATATAGTAGGCTTTCAAAAATAATTATTTTATTGTCGTTTATTCATTAATATATTTGAATTAATTAAAATTAGATTTTTTAATTTTTTAATACTTTTCAAATTATATATATTTTTTTAACAAATTCTTCTTTAAATCACATATTATTAATATTAGCATAATATTTTATAATAATATGTTAAACTTATTACTAATTTATGAATATGCTAACAAGTTATTATTTCTATATTTTCAATTTTTTATTTTGATATTTTTTATCGATTTCAAAATGAGTGATTTTAGATGTCTTCATTTTGAATATTTTATTGGAAGTATGGATTGTTTTTTATTTTGGAAAATAATTAATTGAAATATTATTAATTACATTTTTAATCGTTAGAAATTTAGTTGTAATATCTTTGTATCTGTATACTATTTAACTATATGTTTGGATTAGGTTACCTATGATGAACTATAATGGGTGGTTAGAAATAACTATATATTTTTGAATATAATTTCCCAAAAAAACTTAAACAATATTGTAACATCTCCCTTAACACAACTTAATTTTTTTCTTATTTTTAGCTGTAATAAGCATGTAATAATATGTTATAGATATATGTTATTACTAATTTATGATTATGCTAACAAGTAGTTTATTTTTCTATATTTTCATTTTTTTTTATGTATATTTTTTAATGTTTAAAATTTTGTTTTAGATGTTTCATTTGAATAATATTATTGGAAGTATGGATTGTTTTTTATTTTGGAAAATAATTAATTGAAATATTATTAATTACATTTTTAATGGTTAGAAATTTAGTTGTAATATCTTTGTATCTGTATACTATTTAACTATATGTTTGGATTAGGTTATTTATGATGAACCACAATGGGTGGTTAGAAATAACTATATATTTTTTAATATAATTTCACAAAAAAAACTTAAACAATATTGTAACATCTCCCTTAACACAACTTAATTTTTTTCTTATTTTTACCTGTAATAAGCATGTAATAATATGTTATATATAATATCTCCTGGACTTCAAACAACATTGGATAAGCATGTAATAATATGTTATATACAATCTAGTTAAGTTCCCCCTTTTGATTTCTTCCGACAAGGGTATCTGAATCTTTAAGTCTATGAGATTATTAAGCTACAGGGTATGAGCATTGACATTCTACCCTTGATTTATGTCATTCTATATTTACTTGTTATATTATCAAGGGATTTAAACTATCGACAATAAAATATATTGGGATTTTTACGTGTTTGGGTTGTATTAATGTATCAGCATTCCATATTAGGAACTCGTAATGAAAGTGCATTTTTCCACCCAACTTGGTAAACTAATAATATGTTTTTATAAAATATTTTTGGAATTCTCTCGACACTGGGGTGTCAATTATGATATATGAATTAATTATGGTATTGTCCATGAATTAATTACGAAACTGTCCTGTTGGAGAGATGCATAGCTAAATTAAATAAACACATAGCAGAAAAATCAAGCACATAAGACACATGAATTAACGTGGTTCACCCAACCAATCTGGGCTACGTCCACACAACATAGGCATCGGCAATTTATTAATCAAATAGGAGATTACA
Organism: Pinus taeda; assembly: GCA_000404065.3. Classification (NCBI taxonomy): domain Eukaryota; kingdom Viridiplantae; phylum Streptophyta; class Pinopsida; order Pinales; family Pinaceae; genus Pinus; species Pinus taeda. The sequence continues at coordinate 103,805 of APFE030571647.1, forward strand.
TAGTGAAAACCTCACAAAACTCTCACCCTCTTAGCCAACATCCGAATGGTTGCCTGTTATATAGCATAGAGAATCTAACAGCCTCATTAACTCACTCACATCAAATATAGGAGGCATTAATCATCTCCCAACAACCTGGAGCTAATCTAGGAACTGAATTTCTATTTTTGTCACCTACAGAGATTTTTGCCTATTTCACTCCAAACAGAAAATCTTAACAATCTCCACCTTGACAACAATTAGCCTGATGCCCGTCTGCCTTTGCTTTTACACAAAAAAAACAAAATGCTATCAAACAACTATGCTTCCTGGGAACCTCCTATGGGTAAACCTCCTGGGAACTATTGCTGATCTCTGCACATTATAATTTTTCATGCAGTTATTGATAGATCATGTTGTGCCTGCGCCGACTCCCTAATTTTCTATCTGGTTAATTGTCTGAAGTTGTGTTAGTTACTCACAAGTATTTTATATCTAGATGAGCGCCATTATTTTCAGCAAGAAAATTGAAGTGGGGAATTGAATTATGCGTACATAGTCTTCATTGCGCTATGCTCTAGCTCTTGAGATTTTACTGTTTGAAATGTTGTTTAACTGCTCACAGCCCTTGAGTACAAGGAAGGCTCTTACATGCAGTCTACGTTATATCAATTCTTTATTGCTCACAAATGCTATGCAACTAAACAAAAAACATTTGTTGTTCTATGCAACAACAAAAAAATTCATGTTTTGTGCATTGGTGCTGGGAATCTACAGCGAGTCAATTAAAAAACAACAATAATTGAGTCCCACCCAAGGAAGACTGCAACTTACATGCGAATCGGACCCACGCATCACCATTTAATCCACCACGCACTCAGCATATAACAGCAATACGCACCGGCATGTAATACACAGCAGGCAATCTAAACACCACGCATGATCCAGATGGATATTGTGGCCACCCGCTAATTCCACATGGATCCCCTCTAGTGCTTCGTGCAGTTTTTTTCAGTTACCTTAATTATAGCACAATTTACTATTTTTAGTAGTTTTTTGGGTCCTAAACTTCCGGAGCCGTTTTGAGGCCCTAAACGACGTTTTTTGGGAAATCTACCGCCAGCTATTTTTCTGCCTAAATCGTCTTTTCCGTCGTAGTCCTCAGAGAGATATTTCCAACGGGCTATCATGCGCGTCAAACGGAGATAAGACGACCAATTCGCGACCCCGGGA
>APFE030571648.1:7240-24183 GCA_000404065.3 Pinus taeda
TAGTTTCATTTTAAAGGGTTATAAATACCAGACTTAAAGGGTTGTAATATGAGTTATTAATTATTTTTACTCAAAACCTGATAAATAGCAATTTAGCAATTCTTTTTAATTGAGTGACTCAAATTCATGTTTCTTTAGGTTGAAGGCAAAGCCACTAAAGTGGAAAAAATTGTGATGCCAATAATCAGAGGGATTGTCATCATGGGGTGATAAGAAATTTAATATTCCAAGAAGATGAGGTAGTAGTAGATTCTAAATAAATTAGCAATGCAACAACATAAATGTTTGCAACAAATTTAGAGAGATCGACCTTCTTGAATAATGCACGCACTACATGGATAATGGATTTCTGCACTTTATGCCTTACGGTGTTTCCTTTGCAACATCTGGGGCAAATGATTGCCCCTTTATTTAGGAGAACAACTCTGAGAAACCAAACACTGGCATTTTGTCTTCACAAGGAAGGTGTTCTCTACCAAGCCTAGCTTCTCTCTCATAACCTTAACATCCCCTTTGCAAAGGGTTTCATCAGAATGACAACAACCCACATTTAAAGCATTTCTTCACCCCTCCTAATTAGAAATACAATTTTGGGTTCTCTACTAGTTTTCTCCACACCCATTTAATCTAGCAATGGACATAGAGCATGTATACTTATACTTGTGTGTTGGAAATACCATTTTATATTTTACTGTTTATTATTTTTGTTATATTATTATTACTTGAATTACTTCTTAACAAGTGGTTGTGTTTCTTTTGGTTTTAGTGAAAGTATGGGCTCCAATGTTGGCTATCTTATTATGGAGAATAATTCATCTTTGAGAATTTTTCAATTATTAAATTAGGTTAGTCAATTGCTTAAAATATTAAATTTATTTCAAAAAGTTTTTGTTACTTTATAGGGTAGACACTGGCTTGAAATATTAGACGTATTCCAAAATGTTTTTGTTACTTTATAGATAAGGCGTAGATTTCTTGGGCCTATGATGGAAATAATGAAGGGAAAATACATGTTAATCTGTTACTTGTCCTCTTTGACTAAAAAATACACGGTGAGAGAAAAATGCATATTATGCTAATTGAGGAATGTTTTTCGCTTGTCGAACTTATAGTATTGAATTTAACACACCAACACTTTACAACACTGAACTACAATATTCATGATGAAAATAGCAATATGGAAGATTTATCTGCATAATGAAAAAGGAAATAAGGGATATTCCAATCACGCAAGGCATTTTTTAAAATGTGGATGTGACAAAAGGTTGTTGTGGAAGGTGTTGTTTGTATATGAGAAATTTCTTGATCATTGTGTATAATCCTAATATTGATAGATATGTCCACTAAGTGGTTCCAGTTAATGGGGCATTGATTTGAGCGTTCAATATATTTTTATTCTTTATCAAAGTATTCTTTTATTGTATTTGTATTCTTCAATTTATGCCTTACGGCCTTTCCTTTGCAACATTTAGTGCAAAGGCTAGTTTAAAATATTTCCACTCAAAATTCTAAACATAGTATTCCAAAATAACCAGACCCTGCTATTATTAATTCCAATAATAATATATCATTAGTCTAGACGATTCTTAATTCCAATAATAATATATTATTATGCTAGACAATACTTAATTCCAATCAATACCATGTGCACAGAACAAAGCGAGTGCGACAGTTTTTCAATCCTACACTATTACCTTTGCGGCGGTTCCAATTTAATGCGACACAGTTTTTCTATCTACAACCATTACCTTTGCGGTGTTTCCAATTTATCCCTATACTCTCCTGCAACAATAAGACACTTTGTTGGGTTCTCATTCGGCGATGAATAGAGCAAAGCACACCATCTTCGGACCATCTTGTGCAAAACTAATCCATTGGCTTTCATGTGCGCAGAATAAATGTTGGTATTGGAAGGTCATGTTTTCACAGAGATTGGATGCAACGGATCTATGAGGTAAAAGATTCTAAAAATCTGCTCTGGAAGTAGGTATATCTTGCTGCTCTACCCTCTAGGTTTGTCGATTATATCAGAATGCAAGACATTTTCCAGTTACCTTTTGAGTCTTACACATGGGGAGAATTTTATTCCCTTATTACAAAGACACTTGTCAGTCTTTGTACCAGATCAAAGGTAAATAAATCATTAGAAAAATTGTCCAGGTTACCAGATAGAAAGTCCATTTGCAGCAAGTATGGACTAACAATAGATGACCCATTGGTCAAAAGGAGAAAGTCCAAGAAAAGGGCCAAAAGAGAATTCAAGGAAACTTTCTACAAAAATAAAAGGGATTACCCAAGAAACAAAAGAAAGTATCCCACAAAGGATAAAAGCCATAAGAGAAAGGGCTATTATAGGTACATCCCCAAAACTCATTATTACAATCCTTCTGATATCCATCTGCACACATCCAAGCAAGAGAAGTGGAACAAACTCACTTGCTGGTTGTGTGGTCAGACGAGGCATATAGCCTCAAGATGCCCCCAAGGAGAAGAATCAAAACTCAACAAAGGGAAAAAGACAGTTGTTTATGCTCAAAGAGATAAACAGGTCAAAAAAGAACATTCAAGTCCATTCTTCTGTTTAAGATGTAAATCAAAGAATCATGTTACAGAAAAATTCCCAAATCTTCATATCTCAGCTCAGCAGCATCAACTAGAAGATTCATCTCTTGATTCTTTTAGTAGTACAGAAGAAGAATTTCAAGTTAACATAGGACAATATACTGATTCTGAATCTTCATAATGTTCTTGTTCTAATTCAGATGAATGTGCATGCCATATATTTTGTGAAGATGATTCTGAAGTTTTGTACAGCTCCAGTGAAGAAGAAGAAAGACCAAAGGCTCCCAAAGAAAAAGTCCTAATGGCATCTGCTGAAGAAGAAGCATAAATGAAAATTTTAGCTCATATCAGGACAATGGAGGAAGGAGCCATGAAGGACCGCCTGATAGAAGCATTCACAGATCAGCTTAAATCAAAAGCTTCAAAGGAATCAGGTAAGAAACCTTTGTTTATTGATGCATCATATGAAAGAAACACTAAATCTTTCCAAATGCATCACCAGAAACCAGGGAAAGTAAGATCCCTGACTTTGGGAGAAGTAAGTGGGGAAATTCACCAGCTTAAAACAGAGATCTCCGCCATCAAGGCACAGATTGCAGAAATAAAGAAAGGAAAGGAGATTAAAGAAGAAGAATCCTGGAATACAGAAGCACATAACAGAGAAATTGAAATTGCAGAAGGAAGATCAGACCCACATTTTGGCTTTCAGGATATGAGATTGTTTACCATCACCTACCAACAACACCATGTCAAGGTAAAAATCTGTATCCAAGGTCAAGTATTTTTCATGACTGCATTGTTGGATTCTGGTGCAGATATTAACATTCTCAATATCAGAAATATTCCAGCAAAATATTGGGTCTCTGCAGAAAGAGAAGTTGTAGGCCTAGGAAACAAGAAGCTTAAGTATGAAATTCCTAGAGCTTCATTATGTTTTGATACTCATTGTGTATATATGAAGTTTGCCATAGCAGATATTCCTGTTGATTGTATATTAGGAAATGTCTTTTTAGCCGCAGTAGAACCTCATGGATCAGCAAGATTAAAGGGGAGCAGAGCTGGTTATTTCATTTCTGTACCTACATCTAAAGGTACAAGAAAAAGGATTGAGCTCCCTTATGTTTCAACTCCAAGAGTCTCCACAATGGTACAAGCCATGCAGAAATTGGATAAAATAGAATCCTTGCTATCAGATCTCAAAGATCTAAAAGGCAAGTTGCGAGTCGAAGAGCAGCTGAAACTACCACAGACCAAAAGAAGGATTCTAGAATTAAAAGAAAAATTGGCAGAAAAATGTTGTTCAGAAGAACCAAATGCTTTCTGGCACAGAAAGCAACATACTATTAAATTACCCTATAAGGAAGGATACAAAGGAAAACCCTGTAAAAGCAGAGCTATTCCCATGAGCCAAGAATACAGGGAATTATGCCAGTAAGAAATACAGCAGTTGCTCAACAGAGGATTGATCAGAGAATCTACTAGCCCATGGAACTACTATGGATTTTATGTAAATAAGAGAGCCAACCAAATTAGGGGTATCCCCAGACTTGTGATAAATTACAAGCCTCTAAATTTAGTCTTGGTTGATGATACTTATCCTATCCCACATAAAGGAGACCTAATCAGAAGAATTGCAGGAGCAAAAATATTTTCAAAATTTGATTTAAAGGCAGGGTTTTGGCAGGTTGCTGTTGATGAGGAAGATAAATTCAAAACTGCTTTTAGCATCCCTGCAGGGCATTACGAATGGAATGTCATGCCTTTTGGCCTAAAAAATGCTCCTTAAAAATTCCAGAAGGTCATGGATGACATCTTTAAGCCTTATTTTGACTGGTTACTTGTATATATTGATGATGTCTTAATTTTCTCCAAAAATCTTAATGATCACTTCAAACATGTAAATATTTTTATGAAGTTGGTCTAGAAAAATGGTCTTGTACTCAACAAAAAGAAGATGGAATTATTCCAAACTTCTATAAAGTTTTTAGGACACTAGATTTCAAATGGACAAATCTCTCTACAACAACATGCCATCGAATTTGCAAATAAATTTCCAGATGTCTTAAGAGATAAGACACAGTTGCAGAGGTTCCTTGGCTTCTTAAATTATGTGAGCTGTTTTTATCAAGACTGTGCCATGGATAGAAAAGTACTCAATAAGAGGACTGGAAAAAACCCTCCTCCATGGTCAGAAGTCCACACCAGAGCAGTACAACAAATTAAAGCAAAGGTGAAATCTTTGCCCATACTCTATATAGCAGATGATGAGGCATATAAAATGGTTGAATTTGATGCTAGCGATATAGGATGGGGTGGAATTCTGAAGCAAAAAATTGGTGAAGAAGAACAAGTAGTACAATTTGCCTCAGGGGTTTGGAACCCAACAGAACAAAAATACTCTGTTATTGAGAGAGAAGTGAAAGCTGCATGGAATTGCATCATCAAATTTGCAGTATATCTCATAAACAAACCATTTCTCCTCTGGACAGATGCGTCAGCAATGAAGAAAGTTTTGTCTAAGGATATTAAGAAACCAGAAGAAGCAAAATTTGCCAGGTGGCAAGCATTATTTGCAAATTTTGATTTTTCTATTGAGCATATCAAAGGTGAAGAAAATTGTCTCCCCGATTTTCTCAGCAGAGAATATCTTGAAAAAGATATTGCACAAGTAATGATGATTGCTACTGAATGGGATCAGAATCAGAAATGTGAAGTTTTGAGGACTATTCCAGATAGTCAAGATTGGGACACATACAGAAACAACTGAAGACCGACATGGTAACTACGGAATACAAAAGTCCTTGATGCCAATCTACAGCCTCATACTGATCTGCAACACTATGTGCCTGAAAGAAAAGTATATCCAAAAGGAAGAAAATGGATTCATGATATGATGTATACCAAAGCAAAAGCAGATGCCAGAACTGCAAGGGAGTCCTTAGAATCAAATTTTCATGACATTGGAAGGATTGGACACCATGGAGATAGTAACAAAAGAATCTATGAAGCTTATTATTGTATCTACCGTACTAGGGACCTATGGATTAACCATCCTCAAGTTCAACCATGTGCAAGATGGCCTAGAAATGACCCCAAAGTGATGTTCCCCGACACGGTCTATGATTTTTCAGATTACAAAAAACTATGGTGGGATTTCATGAATGTTGATGACAAAACAGATACCCATTACACAAAATTGAAATTCAACACAATGGCAGCCTCCGAGAATAATCTACAATGCGAATGGTTTCAGAATTGGTGGGTAGATTATGGAGTCAACAGAACAACCATGGACCCAGTATATCATGAAGGGTATCAAAGAAGGAACTGTCAAAAATGCTTTGATTACAACATTGGGGATTGCTTTCATCGCATCTATAGCACAGTAAGAGAAATGACAGTCAAAGAATGGGACCCTTTTCACATGACAAATTACTCCCTCCAAGAATACATGAAAGACCACTTGGAATGGTATGTCCTAACTAAAGTCCAGCACCAAGTCATATTGGGTAAGCCCATGATAGTCCGAAGGATATATATTAAGGCATGTGATGATCTGCTTTATAAAAGGGAGAGATTCCCTGATTTAACTGTATTTTGAATATGTACCAATCACAAGGGCTTAATTGTGATCAGTGTTCCCATGGGCTTTACTGTTCAAAAGCTTCCACAGTGTAAATATTCTCCTTCAAGTCTTTTCTCATGGGCTTTTCTTTCAAAAGTATCCACTGTGTAAGGAGTCATGAGTCTGTTTTACTTTAAGTAAAAGAATCTACTTTACAGACAATATCTCATGCGTTACCCGAAAGCAATTATTCGGTCTGGTCCGAATATTTGTGCGGACGTCGCTTTGATAAAGACTGAAAAAGCAATGATTCTTGAAGTCTTTTCTGTCCAACCAACAGTAATGTTTGTCCCCCCCTCTTATGATATATAAGGAGGGTAAGGCTCATTTGTTGGGCATCGAATTTTAGAGAGTCGAGTGTGTGTGTTTGAGTCGAGTGTTCTCCTGCTTTGCATCTATGGACATTCAGTTTGATCTGCTTGCAACACGAGTAATCACTCAAAGTCCTTAGTCGATTCGAGAAGCCTGCGTATCAGTGTGCTCGGCACTGGTAAGAACCTAAAGTGGCCGAACCATTAGAAGAGTCAAGTTTTGGGTGTTAAATCTGATTCAAAGACAGAGCCTATACCTCGCCAGAAGCATCCGGTAGTAACTTGCTTATGATTAAGCTATGAAAAGTCTGGTAAAAGCGAGATTAGTCTGTTTCTGTATAGAATCAATCTCTGTAAAAGCTATGTGAGCATTCTGTAAGATTTTCTCCATTCTGAAATAAGATGAGTATGCTATTTTGTCATTGAGTACTATTGTGCAAATATATGAGTCCGCTGTGGTAGAAGTATTCTCTGTGCTTTCGTCCGAAGTTCGCAGGAAGTTTGCCAAAGGATCGAAGGAAGTTCGCCAATGATTGGGTATTGAATGCTATAACAGTACCATGACACGACCTCCTTTGTATCGGCACCCTTTGTATGCAGCCATATGTTATGGCATCCGGATGGTGTGATAGCCCTATTCACCCATTCCGGTTCCCATGCATATGCCCATGGTAAGAAGTGACAGCTTTCCCACAGTTATGTGTGAGGAATTTCAGGCCGGCTCGGTTGCTACGGCCACTCTTAAAAACAAGTCACTAAGGCAATGATTGCTTTAGTGATTCACCGACATGCATGCATAGTAACATACATGCTCATGTATCATGATTTATTTTCGAGCGGTTTCCATAGCTCCAACTGCGGCAGGCTCCACCACTGTTACGGCTCTGATAGGCTCCTTCCCTCCGACTTAATCACTTGGATGTACTTAATGCAAGTCCTCTGACTTAATCACTTGGATGTACTTAATGCAAGTGGACGTAGTTAATGAAAATGCAGTGTCTACTTATACACATTCAACGAAATGGAAAGGGTTAACCAGCCTGCTATACATGCATGCTCTATAACAAAATAACACACAATTTTTGGTGGCTACATAAATTAAAAATAAAAGCTGTGTTATTTTGTTATAGAACATGTATGTACCAGGGCATTTAATGCCCTCTAGCAAGATGATTAGCCCTTGCCCAACAAAACCTGTAAGCAAGATGATGCGGCCCGTCCACGTGGCCCCTCTCCAACTCACCTACCACGGTACTTGCGGATTTGGTATGTTGATTATGGTTGATTTACAATCGTTTGGCTCGGTCCGAATTTAATTGTGGCAGTACTTACCTACCTACCTCCCGATACCTTACCCCTTCTCCGGCTAACACCTGTCCACCTCGGTTATGTTGCAACCCTAATCCACCCGTTCCTCCTTTTGTTGATTCATTTCGCGCTCATTGTCATTTGGCAGTGTGACTTCGCTGCTCTGCAACCTGGTTTCGAGCTCGGCTCTGTCTGGGAGAAAACAGTCGATACTTAGTCATTTTTGATGGTTTTCTTGCCTGAATGCTTGGTTTTCCACCATGGTTCCGCCTGTACACTTGATTCTCACATGCGTTGGTAAGTGGTAACTATGTCCGTGGTTTCGTTATTGGATTTTTCTCTGGTTTCTCTGTCGACTTGTTCTCTGTCTGAGTTTTGGTTTGCTTGGTCACATGTTGTGTCTTTGTGGTCGTTTCTCAATATGGAGGGTTTCGCTATGCTCAGAAGCAATGTATGCTCGGTGGTCTGCAACAGCTGGGGTCAGACATTCAACTCGTCAAACTGGTAAGTTTAGCTCTCTGCTATATTTCCTTTTCTGCTTCTGGAGTATTTATTGACCAATTTGGCCCCTCTGTGGTCAGGTTTGGTCTCGGCGAGCAGGGAAACCATCCACCTAAAGGTACAGTATTTTCCCTCTCTGTTACTCTTCGTGTTCTTATTTATTTCATGCCTTTGTTGGTAGACATATGGCTCCGTTTCAAGTCCAGGTTCTGTCTCTCCTTCAAACCCTAACGTGGTCGTTTGTTGTCATTGCAGGTTATGGCTCCGTGGCTCTTCACAACGGTTCACGGCTCCATGCTTCCGGGTAGCTCTGTGCTTTTCATTTTGTGCTTGTGCATACTCTTAGGTAGTCTGTAGATTCGTGTTAGTTTGTACACTAGGTACTCTGTTGGTCTTCAGCCATGTATTTATGGTTCGCGTCTGTATTTGTTGCTGTAGTCTATGGGTTTTTGGTATATTATTCTGTTACGCCTGTGTAGCATATGGGTTTTGTATATTCTTTTGTCACGCCTGTTTGATGGCGGAAAGGGCTCGACCCTTGTCACGGATTTTGTTATAAACTCTTTGTTTGATTCAGACCTGCAATGTAATATATATATATGCGTTGGAAATTTCAATTTCATATTCAGTTTTATGGGTTTTGTTCCTTACCCGGTTTCGACCTGGGAAACTTATGCTCTCCACTTCACTCTCCGTTTGCTTTGCTGTTCTCTTATCTAGCGTCGTTGTGCACTCAGTTGTTTGGGCTACGGTCTGTAGATCCACCTGCACTGTCACTTGCTATGCAATGGTTTACATATATTTAATTCTATGTTGATGCCTCTCGGTTACGATATTTTCTGTTACAGTAATTTACACAGAACTGCTATTTCTCAGAAATTTGAATTGTACAGAATTTAGATACTTGTCTATACATTCATTTGTGCACAGGAATTTTTTTAATGAAGGAAAAAGAAGACAATTCTCTATGTCTATTTCTTTTAATATTATTTCTCTGTTGCTTAGCTGCCGAACCCCTGTAGGATTCCGGTTTTTGCCATTTATACATTTTGAGGTGATTTGGTAGATAATTGTCAGCAGTTACCTTGTACAATTGATTATTAAGTTATGTTTTCTTGTTTCCAGTTTCTATTCGACAGTTTATAAAACTGACTCTGCCTATCTGTCACTACGGCCCCACAAAGGGTGCTTGAATACATTATTTGCACTAATCTAATTTATTAACTACAATTAATTACTGATAGCTACAGTGAAGTAAACTAAGTAAAATTTCCCAACAGAAACTAAACAAACTGTGATTGACCTCTGTAAGAAAAATAAAATGAAACTGTAAAAAAAAAAAACTGACAGTCTTGTTGTCCTTTCTCGAACTGTTTAACCTTCCCAGTCTTTTTCTGAAACTCTGTCCTCCCTGTCTCGGTCTTCGCCCTGTCGACCAGATGCTCCTGCATCACAAGATTTCAAACTCAGCAGTCCCGCTCAAAATTTCAAACTCACAGTCCCGCTTGAAATGAAATGTGAGAAGGTGGCAAATTTCAAACACAGTCCCGCTTGAAATGAAATGTGAGAGGGTGGGCTGTGCTACATAAATTTTTTAAATTGAAATAAAAGATGCCCTCCCTATAAGAGGATTAGAAGGAAGACCTGGAGTGCTTCACAGATTTCTAGCTATACCATATCCAGTTTGATCTAGATTCGAACTAACCGAAAATTATGTGAAGGCGAATTGAAGCAAATTTTCAGAATGTTGCGTGATCTGTATTGTCAGAAAGATGGACAATGCAGGCGCAGTGGTAGAATATGAAGAAAATTAATTTGACACGCCTCTATTGTTATTATTTTAGGACAACAATTTTTATGGTAATAATTTACAGGGTGTTTTAGTGTTCCATATATATTTATGGCAACTTTCTTTTGCTGAGTTATTCTTTCTTAGTATTCTGTCTAGCAAGGAACTCGAATTTTCGCCCGGACCTAACAAAGTTTCACCGAGAGCTTTTATCCAACTATTTCTTTGTTCAAACTCAATTTCAACTTTGAAAAGTGCGGTTCCATTTCGAATCTAACACTGAGAGTGCTTCTTTGGTAATAAACATATCACGATAGAGCTTAAACTTCTCTTATAGTTCCGTATTCTCACGCACCTACACAAGGTACTGAGAAAATAATAAATCTGTTTAAACATGGCACAAAGAATGATTGATTGAAATTTCAAACACTACCCAAATATAAATCTTGATTGCAATGTCAAAGGCTACTGAAATATAAATCTTCATTGTAGTATATAGGTTTTCATTTCCTCAAATTTCTCTCAATATCCAGGCGGAAATCCTTCAGTAAAAGCTTAGCTTGCAGGTGAAATTATTTGCGTTATTGGCGGAAGGATTTTGAATTGAGTGTTGTAAGTTATCGTTGCACAAAAATTGGAAGATCGAGGAGAAAGCTTGCTTGCTAAGTGGTAGTCTCCCATATCATCACTGTAATTTATTAATTAAATTAAAGTTCATAAGGGTTTTTTTATGAGACGACTGAGTGGTAAGCGGCACATACATTTTTGGCCTTGTGATAATTTTTTAATCAAAGTAACATTCATAAGGGTTTAGGGTTTTCTCGTGAGACGACTTAATGGTCTACACGATGCATATTTTAATTCCTTGCATTGGAATCATCAAGATTACTTTAAAAAGTCTCAAATTTAACATAGTTACCCTGAGCGTGATGGAAACCTTCGACGTCGGTTGCCATAAGATTCGATTCGAAGTATAGGTGAACAACGTTAGATGACCTAAAAGAATTTTATAGGAGAATCGATATATTGAAGGTAGATGTATTATTATTCATATATACATTTAATATATTAAAATTATTTTTTTAGGAGAATCGATGTATTGAAAATAGATGTAATATTATTCATATTTTTATTTAATATAGTTATGTTGTAATGTAGATTTATTTAATGTAAATTTATATATTAAAATATTAAAATTTTAGCACATTGAATTTGTACTTAATATTACATAAATTTATATTTTATTTAATTTATATTTAAGATTTTAAAATGATAAATAAAATATAGTCAATAGTAATTATTTATATGTTAGAGTAATACAGTTTCATAATTATATTAAAAACAATAAATATCTATTTATATTATATTAATTTTTTATTTAATATAATTTAAAAGTGTAGAGTGAAAATATATTATATTGGACTTTGTATTTTAGGATATTAATTATTTTAGGGGATTTCTCAGTTATAAGGAAGACATTAGAACAATAAATTAAACTAGTCATTTTTTTAAACTTATACGAATTCATAAAAATATGAATAAAATATCATATATCACATTCCTTAATGGTTGATCACGTGCATCATTTTAGTAATTAATGTTTGTATAGGACCCTATCTCATATTAATTTCAGAGGAGAATTTTGAGGATGGTTCTCAACCCTTCTCACATTGGATACATTCTCTTGGATTTGGCTAAAAGATTTAGTAAACATTTGTGCAAAATTTGTAGGAGTAATTATTGTAGGCTGACAAGAATGGAAAGAAATTGCAATAGTGGATTTATTATGCTAGGGCTATAAATAAGGTGTTATTACGAGCCTTGGATGGTGTTCATTTATTGATTAAGGTGGGAATTGGTGGGAATTTTTATGGTTTTGAGAATTGTAATTTAAATTTGGTACCTTATCCTTTAGTTTCGTATTTCTTCTAAAATATTAGATTTTTCTTTTGTGATTTATGGGCATATGAAGAGGGGAGCTACCTTATTTGTATAACCTTGTTGCTATTACATTTGTGTTTAACAATGTTTATTCATTAGTTATCGTTTGTTTAAAATTTTCAAGGTAGAAGGACTAGTACTCTCACCATTGTAATAGATAGTGTGATGCTTATGGTTTTGGTTTATTCTAATCCCAAGAATATGGTCCTTTCTCTCTATCAATTTAGTTTTATAGATTTAATGACTCAAGATATTTGTATCCTTTCTCTATGTTTTTTAAGCGACAAACCTTTCTATTTCAAGGAGACAAATATTCTTTGCATGTCCATATCTTTATGTAACAAAAATTATAAATAAAGATATCATAGAATATATATTAACAATGAGAAAAATCCAGAAGTACATATAATTATACAACTTCATTTTAATTACTCCCAACACAGCACCATCATTAAAACATGTTGTACATGTGAAAAAGAGGAATATAGATGTGAAATCTAACTGTAAATCTAGGCAATGATTGTTTCGCATCTAATCCAATACTTAGACAAAATTAAATTAAAAAAAAAAAAAAAAACAGAAAACTAATAAAAAAGTGAGAAGAAACCAATAAACACCTAGCAAAACAATCACTCAACCTTTCTATAAATATTAAAATAAAATTAATTAATTCATAGGTTTCAAATCTATATATGGTATATAAAATAATTTAATTTATAATATATAGATATATATATATTAATAATTGTTTTCACTTCATATTTAAGTTGATATGATATAAATTTAATAAGTTATATAAAATAATATTAATTTATATAAGAAAATTGATATGCAGTTTATAACCTCATGCCATCATTCTTTTATGGGTAGTCCCACTTCCTATGGTTTTTATCATAAGTTCAACATTTATGTGGTTCCCTTCCATAGCCCTTAGCCTCCTCTCTCATAGAGTTTGAGTGAATAGGTCTCTCTCTACATTAGTAAACCTTTTCTAAAACTCACAGTTGCTAATGGTGATTGAATTCCCTTCCTTTTTTCCAAGTAATTTCTATGCAATTGCATGCTTCTTTCCTTTGAATTTGAGGCTTCCTTTTTTCCAATCATTCCTATCTTAGATTGCACTTCCTTCCTTTGAATTTGAGGCTTCCTTTTTATTTCCAATCATTCCTAGCTTAGATTACTCGTAGTAGTACTTGTAATAGCCTCCTCAGAATTTTGTGACTCATCAAACTCTATCATGTCCTTGAATGTATGTGGAAATATTTTTGTATATTTTTGTATGTTTTCCTTCTCATCCTCATACTTCAATATCCAGTTAAATACCAAATAAATGCGTAATTTTTTTATGTTTAATATAAAGCTGATATGTAATTTAACTAAAAAAATATTTTTGAATAAGTTATAAATAAAGAAATTCAACGTCTCTATTAAACATTACCAATGTTTCTATTAAGCATTACCAATGTCTCTATTAAGAATTACCCAGAAAAAAAGCAAAACAAAATACAATTTTATATCAACTTTAAATAGATAAAGACAAATTATTTAATCACCTAAAAAGCCAAAAATAAATATATTTAAAAAAATTGTGAAAATCTCTAATTTGTTTGATTAGACATTGTAACCATGTTTCAAAATGTTCTCAATATTCTTTATTTTGAACACCAATCAATAAATAAATTACAATAAATCTTAAATCAATAATAATTTATTAAGACAACACAAAGAGTTTAAGTGGAAAACCATGGGAAATGATCAACAATTATTTTTATTAATAATACAATATACATCAGATTTCACCTCGACTCCAATGTCCTATGTCTTCCACTCTCTATTTTTTTTTGTGAGTCGATGGCCACAATACCATGTGTAACCAAAACCACGGGTCGGAAACAATAGATCCAAAACCATGTGCAAGCTATAAACCCACATTATTATTTTTACAACGAGAACATCACAAACAAATATTTAAATATTATGATAACTATCAATATAACTTAATTTTGTTTTATTTTTTATTTTTTAACATTGTATTTTATAATAACTGATTTAATGAGTCATTCACAGTACATGCATGGCTTAATCATTAATACAACCATATGACTACTCCCAAGATAAGCCACGTAATCATAAAAGAGCGCACACACATATATTTCACAAATTTATTTAGTTATAATATGATTTTATAATTTTTGTTTATTTTTTCTCGGTAAAAGACTATCTAAGTATTTGTATTATATTTACAGTGAAATTTTACAACTGATACGCATGCTGAGCATGAAAAAGCCCCGTACGGGTGTTGTGTCTACAAAAATCCAGCGTTCTGAGGCTCCCTCGCAGGGGTAGCAGCAGCTGGTTGACCATAACCTTGTCCAAAATTGACATTGTTTTGCTAGATTGACAAAAAACAAAAGCTCCAAGGAGCAGCATTACGCTAACTTTACTTATGAATGCCCACGCAGGGGCGACTGACCAAGTTTGACTGTAAAATGTAGCCGCTAGACAGCAATTCAACATAAACCACGTGCAAAATAGGATTACCCAGCATGGCTTCATTCTTGGAAATGGGCTGATGGCGGTCGAAGGCCAGCAAGATGCATCTCAGCCTCCTCACAGGGGCTCTTTTCTTCCACGACGCGCGCCCATCCCTGGCCTTCTTCCACGCCTTCCCATCTCGCCTTCCATGATTCCTCGGTGAAGCCCAGAGGAGCTGGCCCCAGAGAAGGCGTGTAAACTTCCATAGGCTCCTTTGCCTTGTCTCCTACTTCCTGCCCTGGCTGCACCTCTGAAGCTTCCCCTTCCTCTCCACCTGGTGGCAAAGGTGGCTGCACAGTTGGCATTGCTTGCATTTCTGATATCTCCCCTCCCTCGCCGCCTGGTGGCAGAGGTGGTGGCGCCACCGCGCCTTCCCCTTCGTCGGGCGATTGTGTGAACATAATTGAGATGTTGGCGTTGATGCCCGGGTTCCCTGAGGTTCTGCCCAAGGAGAAGACGACGGAACCAAACGCAGGAAGCCCCGTCTCACCCTCCCTCGTGCTGCCGACCTCCACATGCTGTTGAGCTTGCAGTGGTGTTGCTGTTGCTCTCCTGTGGCAGTTGCAGCAGCAACAATGTTGATGGCCCTCTCCTGCTGGTTGTCGGGAAAATGCTCCTCTTCCACGACCCCTCCTACTCGGCTGCCTCTCCCGTGTTCTTGCCATTGTGCCTCCTGGTTCCCAAACTTCTGCTTGCCGAACGACGACCTCGCTGAGCTCTGCAAGCGATTTCGAGAGCGATTGTGCCTCCAAGGTTGGAACAGCGGAATGATTATGCATTCGAGGGCAATGTCTCCCCTCTGCAGGCCATCAACCCCTGCAATTTCCGCGTTCCTCCCTAGGCGAGGCTTGGCCTGATTGCCAGGATTCCCTTCTAACCGGCTTCCCCAACCCCTGCTGTAAAATTCGCTCGGACCAGGAATGTCATGGCCTCCTATCATTCTGCTTTCAAAAGGTCGATGCTTGGTTGCGGATTGAACCTGCATTGAAGTCACCCTGTGGTTTCTAACCGTCCCTCTGCTCGGCATTGAATGCCTGGAGCTCCCGCGAATTTCCTTAATTCCTTGACGGCGCATGTAGCTTCCAACTGTCACAGGCACGAGGCGACGCATGCTGAGCATGTGCTTCGTCCTGTCGGGTTGAGCTTTCACCTGCATCCGGGAGTGTTTTCTCTTACTTAATAAAAATGAAATATTTATTTTTGCATTGTAGAAAGCGTGTTGTTTGATTTGAAAAGTTCTTTTGGAATTATTTGATTCTTGGTAAAAGGATTTGTTGAAGGGACCTTTTCATTTTTTTAAATTGAAAAAAATATCTCTTTTATGTAGCTACGAATTCAATGAACGGAAAATATTACGTATTTCTACTCATTCCATGAAGTTTCGAGCGAATCATAATATCATCAGTTTCACTCCCATTACTTATTAAGTAATAGACCTAAAAATAATGCTAATAAAATATCATAAACATTTCATATTTCTAGGGATAACACATATTTCATGAAATTTGGAAATAGTGAGTGGATCTAGAATTTAGAACTTTCACTAGATTAAGTTTTTTTCAAAATGAGGAATTAGAAAGTCACCTACTTCCCTAATTTTAATGTAGATATTCACTATTTTTATGTTAAAATTATCATGATAAACTTTATAAAACGAATTTCTATAAACTTTAAAAAGAAAATCTTTCACATCTTAATCTTGGATTCCTTACGTTATCTATTTTAATATTTTTATGGTTTGTATTAAAATATAAGTTTTTTTAAGGTTTTTTTTTATGAAAATAATGATGTGTATGTAACTATTATTAACCCATTCAATTATAATATGATATAGTAAATATCATGTATGTGCTAAGCTACGATTATTACTAAGGCAATGTTGACACAATTTAAAAGTCTGTCACCTTTGCAACACTAGTAATATGGTTGAAGATTCAAAAAATCTCATAGATCATCCAATTTATACTCATATTGGATTTAAACTTCAAAATATTTGTGATGCTACCAACCTTCTTGGTCTTTTAACTAAACAAAATTATGATCATCTTGAAACGCTTCTTTTAATGATTTTTGAGCATAAGAATAAATTTCGAAATAATTTTGAGTAATATCTTTTTGCCCTATTATATATAATATTTGGTCTTAGTGGATGATAATCATCATTATCACCATCATCATTAAATACTATTCTAGGAAGTTTGCACCATTTTAGAGTTTAGGAGAAAATGTTTTTTAGGATCAAATTAACTCTTGAATGCGAGTAGTAGCATAATTTTTATTTATTTATTATTTGTACTTTTGTGTTAAAAACTAAGTTGATTGAGGCTTACTTAATGAATAATAGATTAATATGCAAGATATATATTAAGTA
>APFE030571648.1:25180-39416 GCA_000404065.3 Pinus taeda
GAGTGCAACAAAAATATCAAATTTGATTTATGTCAATTATTATAAGGAATATTAAGGAAAACTCACTTCAAACATTATTACAAGTGTCTAGCATTTATTCATTAAGTGTTTAAATGGTTTATATTAAATAGAATACTAATTACGTACTACATTATTGTTTTAATAGACCAAGTTTAGAAGATGCTTTTAAGTTCATTATTGAATTTGATTATGCATATATGATATATTGAGAAGTCATGTTTGTCAAATAAATCTTTGAAAACTTAAATATTCTATGGAACCTTAAATATTTTATGGCACTGTCATGTAATTTGTATCAACACATGATTACATTGAAATACTAAATAATATAAAACTCCAAAAATAATATGAAGAGAATATTTGATATAGAACAAATATTGAAAAGTGTGTCTGAATGTATATTAATAGATCCTTCAAAAAAAATTACATTCATGAATCATGTAAACCTAATCTTAAGATATTCCCTCAAGTAGATAAAGAATGACTTCTGCAGCATATTTATTTATCTTGGTCTTCTTGCAATATTCTTTCTTTTGCATCCATGCTCACACTATGGTATTCATTGGAATAGAGCCAAGTTTTGTGTCATCATGATTTGGTACCCAATATTGCCCTAAAATTTTTCCTTTGTATTCCCCTGACATAGGCTTCCACTAGTCAACCTTCACATGAATATTCTCACTTTCATTATCCCTAAATATATTTGAGATGCATTTTTGCATCCAAATCATTTCTCCTACATCCTCATTTCCTGATCTAACTAGCAACATCTTTCCTGTATCAACATCAATCATTGGATTGAATGTTGCCTTTGGCTTCTTGAATTTAGGTCGAACATATACTAGTTCATCTATCTAATTATCAAAATCTCCATCCATAATACTTGACATTACTTAGAGTTCACTATGATCAACATAGAAAATGTGCCTTGTCTTGGGCCAAAAATCCTCAAAAGACGAATCACTTCTATCTACTATTCTATGATCATTACAGATTCCATCTAGTGTATCAAGAAATTGTTACTAATACAATACATTATTTTTCCATTCCTCTATAACAATTGGTGAATCGTCTTCCCAATAGTGTCTTCCTACATTTTAATGTATGATGTTATCCCTTCCTTTATTTAATTTAAATAGACATAATTATGTTTGGAAGCTAAGAAAGGTGGCTTCCCTATGGGAATTATAGGTCAACCTTCATCATCTATATTCCATACCTCAACTGGTTCTAACCACTCAATATCTCTAATTTATTCTCTGTAACTTATTACTAGAACATCATCGAGTACAAGGAATTGGAATTATTGGACATTAAGATGTCCAACTAGTGCATTTTTTCCCTCTTTGATGTATCCATTAAGGAAAATTTTGAAGTCATAGACCTTGTCAATAAGTGTCGATGGAAACACTCAATTTTCTTCAATTATGTGATATGTATACATCATTTCAGGTAAAGAATAAATATATTTACTTTTTAGGTTGGAAGACATTCTTTCATAGGTGCCATCTATGTCTTCATGGGTATGCACCACATGCAAGAACCTAATCTCAATAGTGATGAAGATGCCAAGTGCATTTAAAAGTGATAGGAACATGAAAAGATAATGATTCTTTTTATCGCTTGCTGCATTGTCCAACTATAAAAACAAATATGGAGGAAGAAGTTTAAAATCAACATTTTGACCTTTTGATCTTCCATGGGATATAAAATCATCTTTGTACACTAGACATTTTGAGTAAATAAAGGTGTCAGGTAATGCATTTGTAAGTGGGTTTCTTGAACTTCCACTTTCATAAAGTATATCACCATACATATGCATTTGTGGGTCTTCAAGGTCCCTTAAGCACTTTGCAAGTGATGTATAAGTAAATTGTGATCCCATATATACAAATGCTAGGGAGAAATGACCAAAAGTTCCAGTCTTATGCCGATGTGTAGGCATACCTATTGACAAACCTAAATTTATTCCTACAATAGATTTTGATTTGGCATGTAGCCTTGGGATTGAAGTCTTTGTTTTGTCCATTTTATCATGGATAATGCTCAAACACTCCTTTGGAAACCAATATGACATAATTCTATGGATATAGTAGCAGTATCTTCCACACATAACAATCTTGTTAGTTTTATTCAGCCTACCTCGTGCCTTTTCTTCCAACTCTATTTTAGTTTTTGACTTAATTTGTGCTTTCAACACAATACATTAACTACATTTACTGAAGTTGGTGTTCTTTGAAATTACCACATCTCGAAACTTAGTATTCCAGGTCTTGCTCATTATTGAGTGTGATATTGAAGGGTAATTGAGATTTTGGAGAGCGTAATTGATCTCTTTTAACAAAGACTTTTGTGTGTAAGTCGAAGGAATAAATCCTAAAGGAGAATATGTTCCATCTTCCTCAACTTGATGCGTTTGGTTTGGTGAAAAATCTAAATTATACACTACGATTTTGTGTAATATTTCTATGGCTGCCACTATGTGAGCTCATGCTTTGCATGTGTTGGTGTTACCATGAATAATTTTGATCTTTCCATGTTGGAAATAATGCTGGTAGTTGTAAAATTTGTTTTGAAGAATCTTATGTATCTTATACCATTCTTTATCTCTAATTTGATCTATGAGTCTTTTAACTTTTGCCTCTATATTTATTTCACTATCACTTTCAATATCTTCAACATTGCATGAACAGAGAAAAGTATCACCAGAAGACAAAAATTTGTACCTGATACTTCCTTTGCTTGTTCATCTTCAATCTGAGGTGATTCTGAATCTGAATACTTACTTCCACTTAATGACCAATTTTCTCTCTTGTAGTCACTGTTCCTTTGAGTTGTCTTCTTCTTCTGAGGCACTTTCTTCTTTAGCTTCTTTCCCATTGTTTCTATAGATCTCCTTCAAGTGATCAAGCTTCTGCCAAAGGACCCGCTCTGATACCAATTGTTGGAAATAATACTGAGAGGGGGTGTGAATCAGTATTTACAAATCAATAACCTTTTTTATTTCCATAATCAGAATTATATATATGCTACTTCAAAGAAGGGAATTCTCATGTGCACACAATTGTTCTTAAGGCAACCAACATATATCCAGTGAACTTATGATTGATTTAATTCATCATGTGTTGACGCTTAATCAGTCCATCAGTACTTTATTAAACATTAAATAGTAACCATATGTAGTAATAACATAATAAACCATCACACATAAGAAACACACATGAACACCAAGATTTAAGGTGGAAACCCAATGTGGGAAAAAAACCACCTGTTGTTGTCTTATTTTAATATAAGAAAGACTTGTTTACAATATTGTGCTTGTGCAGATTCATACCAGTACACACGCACCCACCTGCAGAAGGCTACAACCTTCTCTTGTTTTCCACCTGCTACTGGAAGGGAGCTACAACCCCCTAGCTCTCGTACTAGCTGATCTGTTTACTAGTACGTAGGTGTCGGCCTATAGAAAGGTCCAACCTTCACTCATTTTCTAGCTACTACTTGAAGGGATCTCCAACCCCCTAGATCTTGTACTAGATGATCGATTTACTAGGATGAAGGTGTTGGCATACAAAAGGCTCCAACCTTCACTTGTTTTCCAGCTGCTACTGGAAGGGAGCTCCAACCCCCTGGCTCTTGTATTGGCCAATATATTTACTAGTACTTAGGCGCCACCCTACAGAAGGCTATGACCTTCTCTCTTCCTCCAGGGACCACGTTTCATAAATTTTCAGACTAGATGCTCCTGGTACACAACAATACACATGAAGGCCTCGTTTCATCAAATTTTCGTACTAGACACATCAACAACATTGAATCTCAAAATCAATCACAACGGAAATACAACCATCAAATAGATCTGCATCAACCAACCATTGAAACTCAATCATCAATCTCTAAATCAATCACAAGTCAATAAATCAATCACTGACAACCCATCATCACTAAAGTAGATTACAATAAATCGATCTGAACTTTTAGAACACTGTCACCAGAACACAGTCACTAGAACAGAAAGCAAAACCCAGAACTCTACAACAACAACCAGATTCAACTGCAACCTCAAATATCATATTTCATAATGTATACGCTACTTGGATGTGACCAAACAACATGTATATGTAATTTTACCAAAGTTAACCAACATATAGATCTGCAAATACTTTATTAAAAACTTCTCAGATATTCCATAGTTTAGTCATGCCCTTATCATAACATTTACATAATAAAACATGTGTTAGTATTCATATCTAGACTATCCATGATCAAACAACATAATGATAATTCATTTTAGGCCTTATGATCTTGATCCATCATCCATTATCAGCCACATGGGTGCATCCTTAGTTCAGATCAAGCAAATCATCAGAAGTCCATAACTTGCATATTTGATCTAACTCTTCATAAGATATTCAATACTTGCACACTTTGGCCTAATGATCTTCTCCTCCTTATATAGTTTTATGTCTTTCTCAATACCTCAGACCAAAACCACTTAGGACCAATATCTCGGACCAAATAGCTCAGACTAAGTACCTCAGACCAAATACTTAGGACCAAATACCTTGGACCAAAAACTTGATTTTCTATCCCATACGCACTTTTTATTTCGTGAAAGTGCATGTATACATATATGATTATTTTGTTTTGTTAACCCGTGTGTATACGCTACTTAGACAAAGTGAACCAGTGTATACTTCTTAAACCACTCTCTTTCTTCAATCTCTAAAGTCTTATTTGTAATCCTTTGTTGTTAACTAGTTGCACTGTGAATTGTCATCTATGTGAGTTTCCATCAAGGACAAGACATGTATCATAATGCCAACAGACCCTCGATAGTATCTATAAATGGCTCTACTTTGGTCCCTAAAGTAGCAGAATCACCAATAACAGCTTATGCTGAGATCCATAGCAAAACTGAAAGATCTTAATAGAGTATTCAAAAAACAAATAATCTACACTCTAGTCCTTCAGAAGAGGGAAAGGCGTGTAATTTAAAGGAAGGAGAGGGACAAACTAGTGGAACTAATAAAGCAAACCCACGCCCATTTTAATTAGGATCTCCTATGACCCTGGCTGAAAAGGAAGTACCTAATATCCCAGATCTTAGTAGTGCAGTAATGCCCCTTTAAAATTTGAATACTCCATCCACCTAGATAAAACATCCTAACTAAGAAATCCTTTAATATTACTAGAACATCTTTGATCAAATGGAAAATCAACTGCCTCAAGGTCAGACCTCAACTTTGCAATACCCTATCATTGACCTAGTAGCCAATGCCCCAATGAAGGCCATTCCTTTACAAAACATTGTTGGTCATTGTTGGTCACTTTAATTGCTTATTAATTAAACAATTGAGTGCCACATAAATTGTCAACCCGGGAAAGTCCGATTATTTCAAAGGAAACTACGTACTGTATGTACTCAACTTTAATAGCACTAAAAAGCTGTAGTATAAATAAATCACACCTTGTTAAATCTTTACTCTGTGTTACAACAACTATACTCTATTGCAGATATCTAATAAGAGATGGATAATTAATTAGAAAGAATAAATCTGCAAAAGAAAACAATGGTTGTTCTGTAACAAAGGATTAGGACCCTATCCCCAGAGTAGGAACATCCAGCACCTGCCTCTGTTGTCCAGTTCACCAATTCACTTTGTAAACCTAATCACTGATGAGGCACTCATGAAATAACATCAATCGATTAAAAGAGAAACAAAGTTTCAGCAAAAGTAAAATAACATCCAGAAACAATACTTGTTAACAAGGTATGAACATAAATCACACTTAACACACGATAGAAAGGGAATGGGTGAATATTGTGATGAAGGTGGGCTCTGTCCTTCTCACAAGATTCCCCAGGACACGGAAACTAAGATGAAATACTCAGAACAAAACTTTATTCATTCGTCAAGATACCATATTACAGAAAAGATTCAGTCTCGTTCCTTCAACTACAATCCTTGTGTTACAGCTTGTTCCCCCCCCCCCCGCTAATGTAGATGTCTCCTCTTTATAGAGGAGACATATATTACAAAATATTTTCATTATAGATTCTAGTTCAACCCTTTATACAAAAATAGGGAAATCAGTTTCCTGTCAATAGAATGTTGTCACAGTAATTTAGATTATGAACGTTACGACCAATGTAACAGTTTCCTCAATGATCGATCAGGTTCCTTTGTTGTTGTCAAATCTGGTATGCAAATATCAACTGTCTCCTTGATATTTGCATGTTGTTCTTGTTGCTTCAGCTTCAATATTCGTGCTATTCCTGTTGTTTCAGCAACTACAAAACATAGTCCTACCAACTTTAGGCAGTTTCAACAATTTGGTCTACACATCATTCTTTAATTGTTCAGCAACTCAATCACTTCAAAGATCAATTATAAATATGGCATGATTATGTGTTAAATAATTAAACATATAGCAATGAGAAGAGTCACTGTATGCCTTCAGAATGATTGAGTCAAAACACTAGCAAGGACTTTCAAATATGGGTTGAAAAGGGTAAATATGACAAAATATAAGGTCAAAGAGAGACAATATGGGGTCCTAACAAACATCCCAACCTTTCATGAGATGACCTTAGAGGATACTGATGCTTTTCTATTTGGGTTTGATGTCCTGTGCAGAGGATATGCCTACACCACTGATCCTAAAAAAATTGAAGCTATTCCCCTCTATCTTAAAGGGAACATCTTTGCGATGGTTTATGGGTTTTGGTGGAAGCACCATTAACTCCTCAGGTGACATGAAGAACACTTTTCTCACCAAGTACGGGGACAATTGTAGTACTAAGGATATAAAGGATGAAATTTTCAAAATGTCTTTGAAGGAAAATGAAACCTTGGAAGAATTTGTTGAACGGTTTCAGTATAATTTGCAGAGATACCCCCATGCTACATTACCACAAGCAGTATTGAAAGGTATTTTGATAAAGGGAATGAGAGAAGAATGGCTAGAAAAATTAAATTTAACGGGAAAAGGTGAAATTTATCAAGAGGAATATGACGAAATTGTTTGATTGTGTATTAGGTGTTCGTGGGGTAGTGCACACATCTGACTAGGAGTGAAGATTCTATGACTAGAGGAAGCAGACCTCCCAGCAGAGGTGTGACAAAAATAGAGATTGAAAACCTCTTGGAATATTTCAAGACAGATATCCTCGGCATGCTAACTACACAGTTAGATGCCTTACATGCCATACAAAACAAGTTGAGGTAGAGCAAGTGCTAGCCATATTTTGTCCATGCTATGAAAAGAAGCATAGTCAAAGAGAATGTCCTTTGGACATGTTTTAGAAGTGCTTTATATGCACCAAGGACCATGGATCAAATCTGTGTCCATCTCTTCTTGGATTAAAATAAGTGTTCAAAGATGCTAAGGAAGGAACAAGTCAGCATACTTAATGGCTTAACGTCGACAATGGCAAGCACGACCCTCAGGTATGCCACAAGATCCTTCTTTTTTCTTTCCTACACAATATAATCAAAAACAAAATTTGGAATAGCACGACAAGGTCAACCATCGTTCTCTGCCTAGAAATCCCAATAGTATTCCATGTCACCCTGGCTAAACCAACCCTTCCCATGAGTTGGCTGGCTAAATTTACAATGCTCTGCCCCCTTCTAGAAAAATTCAGCTAGTAATCCTTAGCCTTCTTAATGGGCTGCTTCCACCTCATAGAACCCAAATTGATATCAAATTGCAAGCACCCTAAGGGGATGGCCAATCTACCCATGGGAATAGGTTCTCAACCTGAGCCCACATTTCCAATTCCATTTTAGAACCCTTAGTCTTCAGTACGTCTCCAATTTCCAACTCAACCAAATTTGAATCCTAATAATAGACAAGCTCAATATGTACTTATTCTTGAGAATTGAGATAATGACACAGAAGCAATAGAATGCAATGAGATTTAGTTAAGGTCAGGGTGCATTATTACTACAGATTAAAATAAAGAGATTGAAAATGAAAAACAACCCACAATAAGTCCTTTGACTGTGATTACCACATAAATAAAACAAGGAGAATCCATAGTCGAGCAGAAAAATCCCAATAGAATTATAATTTCCTCTCCTCCATTCCATAAGGGACTAGTGATAGCTAAACCTGCTATCTATCCTAATTTTTATATCTTATGGGAATTGAAAATTTTGTGTATAAATATTCTACTCCTCTAGGCCATATAGGACATCCTGATTTATGTAAAGACAATTAAGGAATTATGTGGGAAGAAGCCTAGGAGGAAATTAAAAAATCCACCAATAGTACATGTGATAGGAAATTTATCTGATATTCTTTTGGGTAAACAAGAATTGATTAAATATGAGGACCCAAGAAATCATATACTAATAGTTCAGATATAAGGTTGAACCTTTCCAAACACACTAATAGATCTTGTGGCAGCCATTAATATTTTGGCTGCTGAAACCTACAAGGTTCTGGGCATTACAGCTTTAGAACTGACCTCAACCTTTTTAGAACTTGTTGACATATCATTAATTAGTCCTAAAGGAACCTTACAAGATGTGGCTATCTTTGTTGACTCCTTGGAATATCCTATGGAATTTCTAGTCATCAACCCAAGAAGTAGGCTAGATGGACATCCTTTGATATTAGGTTGACCTTGGTTAGCAACAATAGATGCTCATATAGAGTGTCGTGTAGGAAACATGACTATCATTCAAGGACGTGCTATGGAGAATCATGTTTTGTATCCCTCAGCTAAACCAAGTCTTCCTATTGTAAATACTCATTTACACCCACGTAGATACCTAGAAGAAAACATATGCTCTCCTCTCACACTGGAAGAAGCTATTGAACTTAAGAATCAAACGAAATATGCTATGATTAACAACTTCATTAATAAACTAGTTTCCATGAATAATCTCACATGCTAAGTGTTGAAGTCCACCCTTGATAATGAAGCACAGGGAGATCCCTTTAAGGATGTAGATGATCAACATATACCCACGACTCTTGTTTATAACAACAGACTAATCGATATTGATCCAGGTAAAATTCTTAACATTAATGGTAGCCTAGACAATCATCAACAACAAAGACTTACTCAAGTTCCTCAAAAATTTAAAAAATCTTTTGTGTGGGAATACTAAGACATGAAAGGTATAGATCTGCAGTTGTGTACACATATTTACATTGAGAAGGACACTCGCACCATCTGGCAACCTCAGAGTAGGTTGAATCCACACCTCAGAGAAATTGTAAAAGAGCAACTACAAAAGTTGGTGGATGTAAATTTTATTTATCTTATCTCAGATAGTGAGTGGGTCTCCTTGTTGGTAGTTTCTCTCAAGAAAAATGGGAAATGGCGACTTTGTGTGGACTATCGAGAAGTGAATAAAGCCACCCAAAAGGACTATTTCCCTCTTCCTTTTATTGGTCAAGTTCTCTATACTTTAGCAGGGAAACCATTTTTTTCCTTCCTTGATGGATTCAACAACTATAATCAGATTTGGATTACTCCTGCAGACTAGGATAAAACTATGTTTACATTCCCTTGGGGTATGTTTTCATACAAAGTTTTACCCTTTGGTTTATGCAATGCCCCAACCACATTTGAGATAACAATATTGAGCATTTTTCCCCATATGATTAACGAAGGACTTGAAATTTATATGGATGATTTTACCGCCTATGGAAGTGAGTTTGAGTAGGGTTTATAAAATTTGGAAAAGGTACTTGAAGTATGCATTTATGGTAGGTTATGCTTAAGAAACATAAAGTTTCACATGATGATGGCCAATGGTGTGGTTCTGGGACACTACATCTCTGCAACTGGAATACAGGTAGATCCAACAAAAATAGAGGTAATTCTTGCACTACCCACACTCCATAAACTAAATGAGGTATGTAGTTTCATTGGATATGTAGGGTACTACCGTATAATTATTGAAAACTTTTCAAAAATTGTTGCCTCTTTATATCTCTTAACTGGTAATGTGGAATTTAAGTGGTTTGACAAATGTGACGTTGTCTTTGCAGATCTAAAGAAATTGATTTCAGTCGCACCGATATTATGAGGATTGGATTGGGAGTTACCTTTCCATATATCTACAGATGCATCAGACGCAACTATAGGTGTTGTACTTGGAAAAGAAGAGGACAGGAAGCACTACGCTATCTATTATATTAGAAAAATATTACCCATGCTAAGTTAAATTATACAGTAACAGAAAAATAATTTTTGGTTGTTATAGATGCTATCAATAAGTTTAGACATTATATAACAAGCTATCTGGTTTCCCTGTATATTAACCACTCTACTATCAGGTACTTGGACAACGAACCAATCACTAATGGGAGAGTACCTCAATGGGTTTTTTTACTGCAGGAGTTCGATATTACCATAAAGAATCGGTTAGCAAAACAAAATCTTGTTGCAGAATTCCTGTCTCGGGTTTCTAAGATGAATGATTTGTTATGAGTAGATGACCAGTTTCCAGATGAGCACCTATTTGTTGTAGCGATTAAAGCACCTTGGTATGTGGATGTAGTGAATTATTTAGTAGTTGGAAAGTTAGTAGCACACCCGTTGCCCAAGGAAAGGAAGCTGATTGTCTAATGCAACACCCAATTTTCATGGATTAGCAGGTATCATTTCCACATTGGATCCAACTTACAAATTCGAAGGTGTGTTCAGGAAGATTAAATCTATGATATCCTGAAGGCCTTTTAGGACGAGCCCTGTGGTGTACATTTCACAGATTGCAGAACTAGACATTTTATCCTTCAGATGGGCTATTACTAGCCCACCATATTCAAAGGTGATAGAAATATATTCAAGGCTTTGACAGTTGCCAAAGGATGGGCCATCTTGGTCATCAGATAAAAAGGTCTATATACTAGTTGCCATAGAATATGTGACTAAATGGGTAGAAATAGTAGCCTTTCCATGGGCCACAAAAGAAAAAATGATTAATTTCCTTTTGGAACTGTTCATAGGATATGGCTTACCAAGGGAGGTAATAACCAATGAAGGATCTCACTTTACAGGACAGAAAATTTCGGCCAATCTGCGAAATCATCATATCAAACATTGATTTACCTCTCCATATCATCCACATGCAAATGGATAGGTAGAAAGCACCAACAAAGCACTAGAAATGATCTTGACTAAGAGAGTCTCTACAAATCGATGGAACTGGGCTGCTAAAATTCGAGAGGCCTTGTCAGCCTATCACACAACATGGTGCAATACTACTGGGTACTCCCCTTACCAACTTGTTTTTGGCAAAGAACTAATCTTCCTCATAGAATTTGAGATAAAGACTCTTAGGAAAACCCAGGAGGTTGGACTAAATCTTAGAGAGGCCTAAACACATCGAATTTAGCAATTAAATGAACTAGATGAAGCACGTTTACTTGCCTTGCAACATACAACAATTATTCAACAAAAAACGGCCAAGCGGCATGATAGGCTTATTAAAAAGAAATCATTTCAAAAAGGTGCTTGGGCACTCCTACATGATTCAAGATTCCATGATTTCCCAGGGAAACTATAGACAAGGTGGCTCAACCCTTATGAGATTCAAAAAGTACATAATAATGAGACCATAACTATAATCACCATTGAAAGGTCTAGTGCTCCCTTACTAATGAATGGACATCGGTTGCCACTTTATCACTTGCCACTCAATAAGGATTTTTTCTATCACTAGGTAAGTAATTATCCTACTCTTCAAATCATAGTTGCAGGGGATGGTAACCTGACAGCTTCATTTCCATAAAAAATTGTTTTCTTTCCATATTGTAAATAATGTACATATTTTCCTTGAATATGGTTGAGAAAATTTGTTTTTCTTTCTCCTCTTATTCAGCACGTTGGAATTTTGCTACAGACATTGTTTTATAATCGATCGTTTTTCTCTCCTTGAAATAGAGTTGTTGTTCCTTTATTACAGTTGTTGTTCCCTTCTCAAAGAGAGAATCGGTGTTCCCTTCTCTAAGAAACAGTTGTTGTTCCCTTTCCAAAGAAACATTTGTTGTTCCATTTTAGAAGAAACAATTGTTGTTCCCTTTTCGAGGATACAATTAGTGTTCCATTCTTGAAGAAACAATTATTCTTAACTTCTTGAAGAAACAATTGTTGTTCCCTCTGTGAAGAAACAATTTTGTTCCCTTTTAGAAGAAACAGTTTACATTCCCTTTTTGAAGATACAGTTTTTGTTCCCTTCTCGAAGAAACAGTTGTTGTTCCCTTCTTGAAGAAACAGTTAGTGTTCCATTTTTGAAGGAACAATTGTTGTTTCCTTTTCAAAGAAATAGGTGTTGTTCCCTTTTCGAAGGAACAACTATTATTCCCTTTTTGAAGGAGTAGTTGTTGTTCCCTCTTTGACGAAATAATGGTTGTTACCTTTTCGAAAGAGCAACTATTGTCCCCTATTTGAATGAAACGTTTGATTCCCCTTTGGCAAAAGAATAATTCTTGATCCATCACCATGATTGGTTCTTGTTCCCATTACTATAATTCCATGTCAGTCATTCCTTTTGTCTATGAGTTCGATCTAAATCCTTAAAAGCAGTAATCGTTAGATCATCATGATTTTTAGCCTTTTGGTGAATATGTTTTTTTTTTAATCTGACATGCTCTATCTATGAATATACATACTTATGTCTATTTTTTCAGATACGTTATAAATTGTTCATGATTTATCCCCACCACACTATTTTTTCTGTTATTACACATTCAAATGGTGGTTCCCTTCACAAATATGATGAAGAATCTAAGGCATATTTTTCTTAGCATTTATTTACTTCTTACACCATCCCTGACTCTTAAGGAGTTGATGAACCTCCCTTAACTTCTAAAAGAAAAAAGAGGAAGAAACAAAAAGAAAAATAAATTTGGAAATATATTAATCTAATTTTTTCTCAAAAAGGGATAGGGGGTCTCACCATGTGCCAACCTACCATGATCATAGGAAATTAACATATGTGACATTCCCATTATGGCTACCATACCAAGGAAATGTCCTTGTGACACTAAAATGACAAAGGACAAGGGGTCTCATCACAAGACAATTTGTTCGCTTTGTTATGATTCAGTGAGTGGAATTGTTACTATCTTGTCATCACGCTACAACAATGTCCTTTTTGAAGGAAATCATTTTTTATAAGTTAGAAATATTGGGTCATTTGTGGGAAAAAGGAAACCTTGTTGAGGCTATGGACACCTGTTGGCAGTAGTCGATCTACCTATGGTATTGAAATATACTTTGAAGTTTCCAAACTCTTACTATGTCCTTAGTTCTTCTTTATTAAATAAAAAGCGAGAAAACACATTTGATTAGTGATTATATTTGTAATAAATCCTATGGGTTGCATATTTATATTACATGAACCATGTTAGCATTATCCGATGATCGACATTAGCAATAGTAAATTTAAAACCACACTTTGTCAGATTTCGTAGCACATACTACAAAAGGAAAATCTCTTTCCATGATGTATATTTCATATGCTTTATTTCTCATGATCTCTTTTGACCAATCGTATGGTTGTGCATTCTTTGCATAAGATGGTTCTAACCACTTTTTGTTGTATTATTGATGTTGCATGCATTTTCCCTTCCACATGCTTCAAAGGTCATGGTTTCCCTTTTTCTCATTAAAGGGGGACGATCATACATTATGACAATGTGAAAGTGCACAATTGAACATCTGCCATACCTATGGATGTGATAGGATATTATTAATGAGATGATGTACTTAATTTTCATTCCTTATACTCCTACATGTAGCTTAGCTTGTGATGTTTCATTACGAGAATTGTGGGACCCAATAGTGCATGCATGTTTGCAGTTGTTCTCAGGAAAATAACAGGTATGGGTGGCACCTCTATTTGAAGTGATCCTACACTACTACAAATCACCACGCAAGCCTGAGATATTCTAGAACGTGCAGAATGGGCACAATATCTAGCTCATCTGTAGGGGTTTAATGATTATACCACTCTGGAATTCTTGCAGAATCTACAGAATGAGAGCACAACTCGCAAAGGAAGGACCATAGTAGTAATTGAATCCATTTTGGAAAAGGTCACAGTCCTCCCTATAGATGGCATAAAATGGATAGAAAATCACATGACACTCCACGAAGATGTAGAATTATTGAAGGATCCTGGCAAGGAATTAGTTTGGAAAGGTAAAGGTATTTGGCTTGCATCATTATGTTAGAAAATTA
>APFE030571654.1:0-13396 GCA_000404065.3 Pinus taeda
ATGCTCTAAACTGCTTGAAAACTGAAAACACATCAGACTTTCTTTTCAACATGTAGACCCAAACCTTCCTAGAAAAGTCATCAATGAATGATACAAAATAAGACGAACCACCATAAGAGGTTGTTGGGGCTGGTCCCCAAACATCTGAATGTATATAATCAAGTATGCCTTTACGAGTATGTTTTCCTGTTTTAAACTTTTGTTTACTTGGTTTTCCAAACAGACAATGCTTACAGAAATCTAACTTTCCAGACTTTAGATTTGGAGGTAACTTGCGATCAACCAAAATTTTTAATCCTCTCTCACTCATATGCCCCAATATTTGATACCATAAGTGAATGGAACTACTGTCATGTTCAGACACAGTAGACACAAAATCTGACCCTGTACCTCCATCTAACTGAAATAGATTTCCTACTTTCTTAGCTTTCATAACTAGTAAAATGCCTCTGTAAATTTCAATTACTCAACTTGAATTACAGTTTTATACCATTGGAATCAAGTGCTCCTAATGAAATCAAATTTTTCCTTAAATCTGGTTCATGCCTCACATCAGTTAATATTCTAGTTGTTCCATCAAACATTTGTAGTTGTATGCTTCCAATCCCAACAATATTACATGTTACACCATTACCCATGTACACAACTCCATCATTAATTGATTTATATTCCTTAAACCATTCTTTATGGATACACATGTGGTTTGATGCCCCGACATCTAACAACCAATGTTGACCATGATTTGACACATTAACTGATAATACTTCATTACTCATACCTGAACCAGATGTTGAACCTGTATCTGTCGTATTCGCCTCCTTCTTCTCTGTCGAAGACTTTGCTTTTGAAGTTTGCTGCTGAGACTTCCAGCAGTCCTTCTTTAAATGGCCTGATTTGCCACAAAACCAACACTTTAGCTTACTCTTCTTCCCTTTTGACTTTGAACGTGAGTTGCTCGGCTTCCTGAGGCGTCTTTCTTTCTAACAACCTCTAACCATCATAGCTTTTGATGTAGAGGTTTTGGAATGCGACTTCCTCCTTGTTTCTTCTGATAATAAGGATGCAACTACATCATCAAACTCAATAGTTTCTGATGAACTAAGACTTATAGAAGTAACAAAATGATCCCATGACTCGGGCAATGAGCACAATAAAGTAATAGCTTTATCCTCAGATGGTATTTTTACTTCTATACTTTGTAATTGCACAAGAAGAGTATTAAAAGGATTTAAATGATCAACAATCGTTGTACCTTCCTTCATTCACAAACCGTACAACTGTCGCTTCAGGAGAATCCTGTTGGTTAAGGATTTGGTCATGTATAGTTTCTCCAGTTTCATCCACAAACCAGCAGCTGTTGTCTCCGACACAATATTAAACAAGAAATCATCAGCTAGACACAGTCGAATAGCACTAATCGCTCTTTCATCCATCTTGGCCCACTCACTATCTGTGATATTGTAAGGCTGTTTGGACTTGCCCAACAACGCCTTTGCCACGCCATGTTGGACAAGTAAATCATGCATCTTCACCTTCCAGATCTCAAAATTATTCTTGCCATTAACATTCTCAATTTCAAACTGGGAACTTTGAGTTTTCGCCATTTGTATCAACAAAAAACACAATAATCTGCAATATCCAACCAGAAATAAAAAAAATTGCCTATGCCTTTGTTTTTACACAACAAAAAAAAATAACTGCCTATGCCTCTGTACTTTTGCCTTTAAAAAAATACTGCCCTTTTGCACTTCACAAAAAAAAAAAAAAAAAATTCTTGTTTGCACTTCACAAAATTTTTTTTCTTGTTTGCACTTCACACAAAAAAAAATTCTTGTTTGAAGTAACTAATTTTTCAATGCCATTCATTTCTCTCCCTCTGGACACTATCAAGGTATATGCAAACACAATAATCGGATGGAAATCTCAGTCAAATTACTGTCAAAACCCACTTTTTTTCTCAAACAGTCAAATGTAAATCTCGCTCCCTTCAAAACATATCGGCCAAACGTATTAATATAGCCACCTCTTACTCTTATCGTTTCCGTCTGCGTCTTGTATTGAGACAGTTTTGGTTCTTTGTTTCCCTTTTGTGACCAGAAGAGCTTGAATATTTTAAGTGTTTTTTTTTAGAGAAGAAACTCGGCACAATATTCTATAGAATCCACATATAAAACTAAATTTATGATTGCCCAGAGGCCATAATTCACCAACGTCTCATTAGATAGCCTCCATTTAAGCGATAAACAACGTGCCCCGTGCTTTACTTCGACAAACCAAAACTATAAACTGAAAACTTGTTAAAGTTGTCTCCACGCAGGTAATATCCACGCACAGCAGTGAACTCCACCAAGGTTATAAGCACTCCACCAAGGTTATAATATCTACGCACAGAGTTGAAATCACACGGAGAGCAATCACAACAGAAGCATACCTCAACACTCCCGCAACTGGACATCAGCCTCCAGGCAGCAGGTATTATAGCGCAGCACCTCACAACACCTCCTCTCATTAGCACAGCACAGGTCTCGTCTCTTCTGCGCATTCACACACAGGCTCAGCCATGATCACGCCGTAGCGCTCCACCTCCAGCAGTCAGACACAGCTCCCTCAGTGCTCCAGCACAGCCAGCGCTCCACCTTGAGCTCTGATACCAATTGTTGGAATTCAGAGGCACAGCAAATCAATTAAACACACAGCAGAATATCAAGCACATATGACACAGTATTTAACGTGGTTCATCCAACCAATCTGGGCTACGTCCACCAAACATAGACATCAGGAATTTATTAATCAAACAGGAGATTAAATAATGAAAACCTCATAAAACTCTCACCCTCTTAGCAAACCATCCGAATGGTTGCCTGTTATATAGCATAGAGAATCTAACAGCCTCATAAACTCCCTCACATCAAATATAGGAGGCATTAACTCCCTCCCAACAAACTGGAGTTAATCTAGGACCTGAATTCTATTGTTGTCATCAGCTGAGATTTTTCCTATTTTGCTACAAACAGAAAATCTCAACACGTTTCAACAAAACTTTGTGTTTCTTCGATCATCTTTCCCATATCAAAAGCCTTTTCTCTCCGATGGACACACCTTTATTGTTGCAGGGCTGATATTAAATTCGCAAACTGTAGGGTCAAGGGTTATTTAAATATTTACGTTCATGGGATTCCAATCTTGCCCATTTGCACAGTAGGAAATGGGGAAGAAATAGGGAATTCTGTTTGCACTGGTTAAAATTTTTTCTATTCATTTTACATTCTCATGATAAGTGGAGATGCCACAACATTAATAAACCATTGAACCAATATCTCTAGATGGCATTCAAGGTTGGTTGTTTGTTTTTATATGTAATGGCAAGGGGAAAATGCTCTTAAACCAATAGAAGGAAAAAATGCAATGCACCTCATACCCAGTGCATTGTCCCCTAAAATCAAATCAAGACTGAACTGCATTTTGGCTTTTTGGGAAAATATGAATGTGGTTTTTTAGGCTCATCCAAGGAAATAATGAATATTGCATTTTCAATTTTAGAACTATTGGTTTAATTTTTTAATGAATAATGATATAAGGAAACAAGTTAATAACCCAATATTTAAATGTATTTGATATTATTAAATGTCTGATCTCTAATGGACGAGTAACTATTTTTTGAATGATGAAGGAATCTGAAATTGTAGATAGCAGTGAATAATAATTGTCAAATTGCTAGTTTGACAATGAACTATGACAGCTTTTCCCACTACATGAAAAGATTTTTTTTATAATATGTATATAATTTAAAATATATTTTAATAAATATAATAAATAAGTCCAGTGGGCACTCCATTCAGACCACCAATTCTGGGTTTCCTTAATGAGTGAGTCTTCATTTGTAGGTAGCATTTGACAATGAACTAGGATAGTTTTTCTCACTATATTAAAAGAAGATAAGAATAATAATATGTATATAATTTATATTATATATTTTAATAAATATAATAAAATAGTCCATTAGGTCTTGGATAGTCATCTCATGCTCGCTTAAGGGACTCCTTGATGTGATAGCCAGTGTTCTCTTAAGACACTCCTTGATGTGAAGTCACAGGTTCAAGCATTTGACAATGAACTGTGATAGTTTTTCCTACTATATTAAAAAAATAAGAATTATAATATGTATATAATTTAAATAATATATTTTAATAAATATAATAAAATAGTTCACTGGGTCTTGGATAGTCATCACGTGCTTTGTCTACTAAGGCACTATTTGATGTGAAGTCACCGATTCAATTCCCCAATAGATCGAGGTGATATATTGGACATGATGAAGATGTGGTAGTCCAAAGTTACAAAAAAAATTATAATAAAATAATCAATTAAAAAGGAAAATAAAGATTGTATATTTTCAATTTATTTTAATAAATTTATTTAAATTTTAGTTGTAAGTATAATTATTGGATAGAAATTTAAATTCCAAATTTAATGAATATTCAATTTGCATATTTTTTTATAAATGTTGCACAAAGTGTTGTTATTGATGACAACAAAATGTCATTAATGTAAAAAGTGACCCATGAGAGAACAATAGTACCACCTATAATGACTAAAGAAGCGCAGGAGTCCACCTATATGGACTAAAGAATCGCAGGACTCTATGAAATGAAACAATATAGCAGTTGGGTCTCTTATAGGTTCTCATGAATAATACTTTAAAGCGTCTGGAGTTATTTGAGTTTTTGATGCAGTTATGATATCCTAAAGTTCCTACAAATAGCATGTTTGTGTAAGTATTGTCGATACATTTCCAACAATATATTTTTCTAAGAAAAACTCCTCACAGATGAAAAGTTATGGCCATTTGACGTTTAAGTATTAAATTGAGGGAACAAAATTTCGGACAAAATTCAAAGATTTAATTTGTTAACTAGTGGGCATGTTTAAGGAAGATTCACCATTGATAGAACAAATCAACAATATAGGGCATGCAAACATGCATACTTTTTAATGCCATTAAATGGTGCACATCTTTAGGGCTAATCAATGAAAATTCGAATAGTCCAATAGATGGATGATGGTTAAGATACATGAATTTTAATCATCCCTATTGGACCAATTACATGACGACATGTGGCAGCATGTCATTGGTAATGATGTGGCCCTATTAATCAATGACACATGGTACTCTCACGTAGTGAACATGACACATTAATGAGATGATGTCATCTTGATGACATGGCACCACCAGAGGCTATGACATGGCATGGTGATTTGACATATTTGGATTGGGAAATAGTCTTAAAATAGGTGACACATGGAACCCTTACGGATTTTCACGTGGCATGCTAACATCATGTTGACATCATCGTGTGGAGGAACAGTGACCTCCAGGTAACATGGGGTGGTCACATGGTCGTATGGGCCCAAAATTAAAGGTGCAAAGGTCGGATAAAGATCCTAGTCATATAAAAACTTTGAGAAGGGTCACATGGTTGGCCCTATCCATTGAACAATAAGTGAATCTCAGTTTGTGTAAAAGGATAACCATGATGTCTTTGACCCCGTCCTCATAGATATACATATGAATGATTTCACTAAGGTTTGTTCATTTGCATTCACATACATATGAATGATTCGAGGGAGGCCAATTCATAAAGCCATGATGGCTCCAACCTCATACACATAAATATACATAAGAGTGACACCACAAAGCGTTGTTCAATGTCAAATCTTGTGGGCCAATGAATGGTCTTGCCTAGTTCAGAGGAAGTACTATTACAATAAAATGAATGTCTTAACATGGTATTCTAAGTGACACTAAGTAGTTGAGTTGGTACGGTTTGTGTAGTATATACCCCAGGTTACAAGTTTGACCTCCGCAAGGTGACAGGTTAGTTTAGTTTTATTTTTAATTTATGGACATCATTCTATTGGATGAATAACTCAATGGTGATGAACAAATTGTGGCACCAACACCATATTTTGGAATTCTATCAATTGCGCCTAGAAAGGGGAAAACTATAGCATATTTAATTTATTTACAAGGATTTATATGATTATTTTTGGTTTTTGAGAGCATTATTTGGTCCAAATTGAATTTCGAAAGAAGGTGGATAGTCTAGGCTCAAAGATGAATGCAAATAGAGTGGTATATGCTCTTTTAACACTTATTTGATGGTCATAATATCTTGTATTCATTTTGAGTGTCTATGAGCATTTTGCAATTATTTTTTGTATACGATGTAAATAGGTTTCGAGAAGGCGTTTGAATGAATAGATTGAAGAACCAGTTGAAGCAGAGGATGGGAAAAAGTATGATAACCAACAATAGTGATTGTATGACTTTTGTTGTCGTGTGAAAATGTGAAGTTGGTTTGGGCTTTTTTCCTTTTTTGAGAAAAAAATATCATTTTTAGAAGTTCTTCAACTTTCGGGAAGCCAAAACAATTGTTCTGTTTAGAACTTCATTTTACAAAAAAAATAAAACTTGTCAAAAAAATTATTATTTTTCTATTCTTATTTTCTGAAATTTTTTTATTCAAATTTGATGTCAACTTAGCAATTGTTTGATTGTGTGTTCTTTAAAAATCAAGAGATTCAAAAAACATCATGTTTTTTAACACTAGTGTATTCTTTGTTAACTAGGCATTTTTGAAAAAAAAGTGTTGGAAAAATCGAGATAGACTCTACTTCGATATCATTACATTTACAAGCCCAACTAATGCACATCATAATTACTAGAAGTTTTAAAATTGAAATAATATGAAAAACTGCAGATTTTGAAGATGCTTCACTGGGTGTCAAATTTCTCAACATATTAGTTATAAACTAAAAATATAAAAACTACCCATTACATAAGAGGAACTAACCTGAAGAACCATAAAATTTTCATACTTTTTTATAGTGTATTTATTTCACTGAATCATAATGACCTACACATTTTTTTTCACACATTTTCTTAGAAAATTTCTATGAAATTCCATAAACTTATATCTGTTGAAAGTAGATTCAATTCTGAAAATGTTGGTATTGGTTTCAAAAGTAAATTCACCAAATTTGATGGAGTTTAACCATTCTGAAATTGGAAAAAGACGACTAGAGTTGAGTTGTTGCAGAGTTGCAGGTTAAAGTAGTTCAGATAAACTAAATCCACATTATGCAAAACTTGTGTTTATCGTCAATGCCTGTTAAAATAAATGGAAAAATAATTTGATCGAATTAATTTCAAATTTCAATCGAATATCTTTTAAAAGTTTGACTGAAAATTTGTCAATATTTTCCACTCACTGCAAAGATGGAACGATGTGGCCCTTCGAAAAGAAACATTCCACCCGAACGATATAAATGAATAGAGTCAAAACATTATTTTCGCATTCTTACCTCATTTGGAGTGAACTTTTCAACTAAATATTCTCAGCTAAATTTTTAAGGGAATTTTTTTGGACTTTAATTTTTAAAGTAAGTCTTTTGGGGTAAATTGTTAAAGTGAGAATTTTTATCTTAATTTTTAAAGTAAGTCTTTTGTGCTGAATTTTTGAAGTGAGTTTTGTGGGCTTAATTTTTAAAGTAAGTCTATGGGGCTAAATTTTTAAAGTGAATATTTTGTTCTGAATTTTTAAAATGAATTTTTTTTTGAAAATAAGATTTTTTTGCTAAATTTTTAAAGTGAGTTTTTGGTTTAAATTTTGAAAGTGATTTTTTCTTTTTAGGATTTTGAAATTAACTTTTTTGGGTTGGATTGTAAAAATCTACATAAATTGAATTATTATGGGGAATCAAAGAAATTTCAAGTGAAAATATGATCGAACAAAACACATTGACGCTTGTAGAGAATACAGGAGAAACTATTACAAAAGAAAGAAGGAAGATCAATTATTTTTTGAAAATACAAATCAATCTCAACTAGAATTTGAAGCAGGTATTTAAATGTAAATATTATAAATGATATTTAAAATTTAACTAGTGTATTGTAAAATTTAATTTTTATTTGAACAACTAATTTAAAAATTATTTTGTAATGTAAACAAAGAGAGATATTCCTCGTAACATTGATGATGAGATTCAAAATGTTGAAAGACAATGAAAAATATAATGAACCAAAGATTGATGACGTTGTTGAAGATATTGAAAGAGATTCAAGTGAAGTAGTTGAATCATCATCAAGTATGTATATATATTTCATGTGTATTATTGAAATTATACATATTTATTATTTTCATTTTCATTCAAACACTACTTTTTAATTTAATTATTTAATGAATATTTATACCCATTTACATTTAATTTTCATATGTGTAGATGAAATCAATATTGATGATGAGATGTTAGAAAATGTTGACACTGACATATATGGAGATAAACATGATAACCATGTTATACGATATCATGTTAAGTTCATTATTGACAGCTTCTTGAAAGATGAAAGTGTGACAATTCAAGCTCAAATTTTGAGAGGTCTCTTAACATCAAAGAAATTAAAAGAATCTACAACTCTATTGACTATTGGAAAATCAATGAAAGATAGAAAAGTGAAGGAAAATGTGATTCAAAATATAAATAGTGTTGTAAAATCAAGTGGAAGATCTAGAAAGAAAAATGATATAGCTGCATATAGAGAAATACAAATGGAGTGGTTTCATCAAGTACTAAAGAAAATAGTTTGGTAAAATCTATGGAAAAAGAATTAGAGACCTCATGAAAAACATTGCACAAACATAGGAAATTTCGATTGCAAATAGATGTAAATGAATAGCTCCCTTGTTGGGCAGTTATTTGTAGGCAAACATTAAATGATAGACTTTGAGAAGATGTTAAAGAAACAATATCTAAATATTAGATGAAAAATTCATGTGTTTCACCAAAAGCAAGAGATGTGATGTAGTGAAGAATAACATGAAATCAATATGAAGGACATGAAAAACATATCTTGGACACCACTCAGATAGAGTTGTTCAATAACTTCATAGAAGAGAATCGTGGAATTAATGTCTCAATCAATACTTTTGTGCAACAAAATCCATGGTATGTTAAACCAATGACTGTATGTGATAGTTGTTTTGGTCGTTATCATGTGGAATTTTAATTATATTGTGACACCTTCCTTAATTTTGGTAAATGTTTTTGGAAAAAATGACCTCCTCCTTCCACTATCCATGATTTCATATCTGAAATTCTATGTGCAAGAGAAAGTCATGAATTATTTTACCAAAATAAATGTGTTGGTGGTAAAACATGTGATGATTGTGGAAATTTGACTTTATTTCACAACAAATGTTTTATTGATATAAATGCTCAATCACTGTCTATCCTAAAATTGAAATGGAAAAGATATGAATATATCCATACATCAATTAGTTCAAACAATAGTACACATGCCAAAAGGATTGATTTATAAGACGAATAAATTTCTATGATATAGGTTTTGAAGAAATTTGAGACAAAAGATATAAGTACATCAAGCATTCGCACAGAGCTCGATGGCAGGACCCGCAATTGAAAAAATCTCGTGAAATTTTTCCACCAGGGACCATTTTGTTAATAGTTGATTTTGCATAGAATTATACATTTGTTGCAAAAAATGAAATACAAAGTGAATATTATCATTCT
Source organism: Pinus taeda (assembly GCA_000404065.3). Lineage (NCBI taxonomy): Eukaryota > Viridiplantae > Streptophyta > Pinopsida > Pinales > Pinaceae > Pinus > Pinus taeda. Next base: position 9,592 of record APFE030571654.1, read on the forward strand.
AACAAAGTCACTATGCTTGTCCAAAATCCCATGATTTTTTCCCCGAGGGACCATTTGTCAATAGTTGATTTTGCAAAGAATTATACATTTTTGCACAAAATGAAATACGGAGTGAACATTATCATTCTAACCAAGTCTCTATGCCTGTCCATATTCTATATAGAAATGTTGGACAAAATGTTGATGATCTATAAAGAACTAGTGAGAATCTACATGCTATTAAAGAATACACTTTTATATCAACGATGATCGTACACATGATACACATTTTGTACAATATCATTTTGATAAGATTTATGACTCATTGAAAGGTCATGTGATAAAATTCAATGAACATTGGATAAGGTCAGATTAATGCATAGGTCAATTCAAATCTTCACGAACATTCTTTTGGTTGTGTTGTCTTCTTTTGTAGTGGCTACAACCATCCTCCAAAATATTTCCTTCGCTTGATTTTGGAGCCTCCCTCCTCAGAATCTTAGTAGCATGTCTTGCATTGCTCACGTACTTGTGTTTTATTTGAAGTTATATTTCACTTTGAAGCTTGTCTTCACTAACTTTCTTTTACTAACCGATCACAAGCTGATGTCGTAACCTAGTTCTCATCTTATTCTTGCACCGTCTTGGAAAACTGCACAATCCTAGAGGGCAACAAACCTTACTCTCAGGAATTATGGAGAGTAGCCTAGTAGTCGGTTGTGCTCTCCACAAATGCGCAGAGTAGTTCATTGTGCAGAACATCCAGACACTAGGCTTCGACTCAAGAATTGCACAGACCTAGCTAGCAGCTCGTCTTCAACTATGAAATTGTGAAGAGCATGAGAGGAAACCAGGGCCACTCAACCTAGGAATTGCAGAGAATCATTCCATCAGCTATTGTATGATGCATGTGCCCACAAGTTTCCCAGTTCCGTCTAGAACTATGCAATCTTCCAATGCATGCATGGTAACCCTTCCTCAAAAAAGGAAAAAGGAAAAAAGAAAAAGCATCCCTTAAAAATAGGGATCTATTTTTAGCACTAGGAGTTACATGTAAGTTGTTTTTAGAAACTTCTCGCCAAGTGTCACTTTTTCCTAGATTTGTGGCATGCACGTCATAAACTCTAAATCTACCAAATCTATTTAAATGACACCCTAGAACTCATTCTACACATTTGATTGTGAAGCCCTGGCATTCCCAAGGCATCTAGGAACCTTCTGCATTATCAACATAACTTTTACGGGTAAGTTTTGCTTTTCAAGTCTTTTGTTTCCCTTTCTGTCGCTTTTATTTCTTTGGCTTGTGTGAGTGTTTTTTTGCATGTTTTATTGAATGACTATTGGCGTTTTTTTTGTTTTAACTTGTAGAAGTCTTGCTTCAAGTTTTGCATTGTCTTTCTTAAGTGTCACATGCATAACACTATTTTTTCACTAACGATAGCCATTGCGGTGACCCTCTCCACCAGTTTTTTTGTCATCTGTTTGATTGATTCCTACATTTATTTGATTTCATGCATGATAATTCAGTCCTATCTGCACCATCCTTTGCTTACATTTTCAAATCTACTCACTTTCAAGTTGCCCTTGGGTAGATCTAGGTTGCCTTAGCTCAGATCTTGCTTTCCCCAGCATGCTCTGTGCATTCCATAGCTCAAGGCTCTGCCTTGGCTCCAGGAATTGAGCAGAGGTTTCATGTCATTAGCCTCTAGTTGTGCTCTGTGAAATTCTGGGAGTCAGTGCCAAGTCTTGTCCACTAGGATTGCGTAATGCACAGTCCCAGGCAATAGTAAAGTCGGACTGGACTGCACATTATGCAGTTCTAGTCCACAATGAACCTCACTAGACTACGCTTTGTGTAGTTCTAGTAAGTAGTATAGCTCACTAGTAGTTGGGACTACACAATGTTCAGTTCCAGCAAACATTCTCTTAGCCCTGAGGGTCAGTACTGTGTAATCTTACATAGTAGTCACCCAACTTGTTGCATGATCGATCCTTGAAGTGCTTTGGGATTCTTTAACTGACATTCTCTTGCCATGAGTGTTTGCTCTGTCTCTAGGTACATCAGTTACTGAGCAGTACCTTAGCAATACAAGCATCATGGCTTCCAAGAGAGCTGGATCAAAGGACACTATAGAGAGCAGCACTTGAGAAGTGGTTGAACAGGTGCCAATAAACTTGCCCATTTATCCAAACACATACTTGTTCATAGAGAAGGACATGAAGATCACATGGCAAGAAGTAAAGGACATATTTGCAAGTAGCTTCAAGGAAGATCTCGAAGATTGGCAAGTCTATGTCAACATCCATAAGTCATGCTTGTACAGGGTTTTATGTAGGTACACCACCTTCCCGTGTGCAGATATAATTCAATGGGTTGTCTCACATACTGATCCTAAGACGATGACATTAATCAACACCAATAGAACACAAATTTCCACCTTCAGGTCAAAAAAATACCATTCGATGTATCACTTGCAGCAACTGATGAACTACATGGATGCACTATTCTTCACTCCCAACAACAATGTGAACTCAAGAGATGTCTTGAAGTGTTGGGTAAAAGAGTCATCGAAGTTTAAGACAACACCCAACTAGGTCTACAAGATAAAGTTATACAGGATGGCTTACCAAGTCTTGGTCATCTTTTCTTGTCATTTGTATGGCTAAGAGAGCATGAAGACCTTCCCATAGAGTTGGGTTGATATGTTAGATCAGTTGGAAAACGAAGGAGAGCCTTTCAACTAGTCAGACATGTTGGCTCTTCAGTTGAAAGTGCATGTGTCAAATTCTTAGAATCTTCCTAAGGATGGACAACCAAGATTATGTATGTCTACATAGCTTCTTGATGCAATTTGTGCCCAACAATAGTTCCCTGGCATGGGTTGGACATGGACACCATCAGAGGATGTTGTGAATGTTTATTGTAGGTCTCTCTCTGAGTTTAGCTATCAAGGAGTCATGACGAGGTTGTCTAAACACTTCATCACCCCACTGTACAAGATGATATTTGAATAGGACCCACCTTGCATGCCCCAGGAAGTGATGCAGGAATTGCTCAACATTACAAATTGGTATGCCTCACCCAGTGGCACCTTTATCAGGATGTTTGGTGGGGAGAAGCCTCCTCATGAGCTATCAAGGTTTGCCACAGACAAGTTGGTCATGGAAGAGGTTGCATACCACATCTCCACATGTTTTTTAGTAGCACTGCATAGGAGGAAGAAGGCACCATGGCCTACTCTTCGTTTACAGATTGGGTTGTACGAGATCCATACCTTGAAAGATAAAGATGTCGATACTAAAGACTTGAAGAAGTTTGGGTCTGGGAACAAGAGCTTCAATCTACATGATACACACTACATATGCAAGAATGACTATGTGAAGGTGTACTTCCCATGGGTCTAAGGGGCATGTCATCGGCTGAAGGAATATCCTTGGAGGTATAACTATAACTCCTCTAGGCTCAATGAACTGGCTAACATGGCTATAGAATGGAAAGAAGCATTGCAAGTAGCAACACCACAGGAAGAAGCAACAACAACAACAATGAGCAACAAGCCGGCAGAAGACAAATGCAAGAGGAAGATTGTTAAGAGCGCAGAAGCCGAGCAAAGAATAATGTAAACTTTGAAACAGGAACTCATACTGTTACCTGTTTTGTAGAGATAGAAAAAAAGTGACTCGATTTTGAAAAGGGGTGATGCAGAACACACATGTTTTATAGAGCATAGTTTTTGGCACTATAAATTTTTTTATGTACATTGTGTTTTAGAATGGTAGTGTTTTTTTATGCCGATTTAAAAACGTGGTAATTCTACACCAGGCC
>APFE030571657.1:0-12650 GCA_000404065.3 Pinus taeda
GACTGATGCACTATTTCCTAGGACTGGAAGTTTGGAAAAAAACAAGGGAGATTTTCCTATCTCAAGGAAAATATGTGGTGAAGATATTGGAGAGATTCGATATGGTGGACTGCAAGCCCGTGACTACCCCGATGGAGCTTGACTTCAAGAAGTTAAGCGGTAGTGTTGTCGGACCTATTTTACAAAATGCTATTGAGTATCTTCAACTCATCAGAGCATTGATGTTCTTAGTGAACTCTCGTCCGGATATATGTTTTGCAGTCAACACGTTGAGTCAACATATGGTTGAGCCTCACCCCACACATTGGATTGGTGCCAAGAATCTGTTGAGATATCTTCGTGGCACAATCACTCATGGGTTGAGATACACTGCCAGAAATGTGAGACTACATGGATATACCGATGTTGATTGGTCAGGCAGTGTGGTGGACTGAAAGAGCACCTCCGGGTATTGTTTCTCTTTGGGATCTGCCTCGATATCCTGGATGAGTAGAAAGCAGAATTTGGTGGCTTCGAGCACCACCGAGGCAGAGTACATTGCTGCTAGTATGGCCTCTTTTGAGGCGATCTAGTTGCAGAATCTCTTCAGTGAGCTGTTTGTATTTACATTGGATACTACCGTGATCTTGTGTGACAACTAGAGCGGGATTCGTTTATCAAAAAATATCGTATTTCATGATCACTCCAAGCATATCGATATCAGGTACCACTATATCCTAGATATGGTGCAGCAAGGAGCAATAAGGCTCCAACATATCGGTACAGATGAACAGGTCGCAAACATCCTGACGAAGCCCCTGGGAAAGGTCAAATTCTTGACTTTTCGAGAACGACTTGGTGTCGTTGAGAGACCCTCTTATGAGGGTCGTGTATGATGCTTACATTGAGCTCTAGGAGCTCCAGGGGGTCATGGGGTACTTCTTGGAGCGACATGCGACCACAGGGCGACTCACCCTCCCCTAGTGGTGCGCTAAGTACAGGGTGAAAGGTTCAACCTTCCCCTGTAACACCCCATGGTGACTATGGGATAGGATGATTAGTTCTCCTATGGGCCAAGATATTAGTTCTCCCGTGGCGACTGTGGGATAGGATGATTAGTTCTCTTGTGGTCCAGGATGATTAGTTCTCTTGTGGCGACTGTTGGACAAGATGATTCGTTCTCCTGTGGACAGTATGATTAGTTCCCCTGTCGAGGCATCCTACCCATGCAGTCTGAGACTCATGGGAAGTACCTCTCATTTTATCAATGAGTAGGGAAATGGGGTTAGGGACCATTAGTAGTACTATCGATGGACACATCGTTTTATCTATCGTACTCCCTATGCTAGGATAACCTCCATTGATCTGGGATCAGTGAGAGTGGTATGACACACTCTAAGACTGACTTCGAGTCAGTGGAGGATGGTATGATACATCCTCGATCATTTATTCTTCTTCATAGTTCAGCAGAGCCAAGCAGTGCATTTGATTGCAGGGATAGGACCTACGGTCAGACGGATTAGCAAATGGAGTTCTCCCTAGTTGAGAGGGAGTGTTAAAATTGGCAACTAGGGCCAAACTCCATGTGGGTCACCTTATTTATGGCAACTGATATTTTTCCTAGATTCCTCTTGTCGAGAGGTGTAGGATTGATCTAAAGATCATCTGATTCCGACAAGTATTTATGAAGATATGAATTTATTTGTATTTACTTAACAAATTGTCAAGGTCGGCCAACAGCGAAATGTGTGGCACACATGCCCAGCAAATCATATAAGTACAAGTGAGGTTGATTCATTATCAACTCATCTCGTCTCAACTCATCTTCTCTCTCCTCATCTTATTGGGCAAGCAAGAAGGATGAATTACGGCAGCCTCTCTCACACGTGCAAGAAGAAGGACGAATTAGGGCAGCGTCGACTAGTTAGGGCTGAACGCAAATTGCTGAACTTTTGACTACTGTTTTGACTGATTATTGTGGACTGTTTTGGGCTGTTAAAGATAGTTGTTGAAGACCAAGTTCTTCAAGTTACTAGAAGTCAATCCGGGGTTGTTTTGACCAAGTTTGACTTTGTTGATTTAGGGTTTGTTGCTGCTGTTATAAAATTACAGAATTCCGAATTGTACTATTTCTCTCTGCTGAACTATTGAAGATTAAAGAAGAATTGATCAAAGGGTTTCCCCGCATTGGGGTTTGTCCCTGGCTAGCCGACACATCTCGTGTCTCTTGTCTTGGCTTGTTTTATGTCGATCGTTTAATGTTCTATATGCACTTTACTTTATGTTTATATGATTGCTAAACAGTGGCTAATAAAAATATTTAAAGTAAACTGCTCTAAGCATAGAACATACCATAATTTAACAGTACACCACCTTGAAGCATCACATATTTACCATTGGAGTGGAGCACTTCATTTTTGTTGGCCTACGAGTGTTTATTGCAAGTTCCTTGTAAAGGCTTGGACCACATTGTATTGTTTACCACCCTTACCTCCCATAGATGCAGGGGAATGAGAGATTCCTTTCATCAGTAGCATCATTATACTCTTCTCTTTGTACTTGTCTTCTTGGAGTGGTTCGGTAGGATTCACAAGGAAACCCTACAACAACTTATACATGGGAGGAGGACATATTCATTGGAGATTGCCCTTGTGAAGAAGGGAAGATGTTGGAAATGATGTTGTGCTCACTCCTATTTCACTCTTGTGCAGAAATGTGATCAAGAGGAGGAGCACACTAGTCATCTCCTCTCTTACCTATTCATTTGTACTTGGTCTCTCACTCGCTTGGAGTCACTAGGGTTTTGTGATCTTCATGAAGCATCATGTATTCTAGGGAAATAAGGTTTCATCCCCTTAAGGTTTTTGATTAGGCTTTTGTGATGAAACCCTATGTGTATTTGGTGAAGAAGAAGAGAAGAAGACGTCTTGATTTTAAGGACTTGTTTGAACTCCTATCTATAGCCTTGGAGAGCTAGTGCATTGTATTAGCCTTGTAATAATGCTTGGTATGTACAAAAACTTCTTCTCATGTATATTAATGAAGTTTTTCACTATATAATCCTTGTATAAATTTCAGACTTGAATTTCAACCATCCAACGTTTACATTAATTGTTAGTTACAGGTATATTTTGTCTTGCTAATTTGACTTGTCTATCTTGTTGAGTCAATTTGATATCTTTAATCCTTACAATTAATTGGGTCTACCTGCAGTTGTTGTGAGAAGGATTATCATCCCCCCCACCTAGGTTCACTTCATGCAAGTGACATACTAGCTATGAATGAGTATGTTGTCATAACATCCTTGACCTTTGTGTTGATAAAGCCTTAAGCTTCTTCAAAATCCAACTTACACTTGATATCATCCTTAGAATGAGGAGATTTTCCCAATATTTTAAAAACCAGAACTTGTCTTTGAACCTACCACCTATCAAACTAGGTTTCGAACTGGAACCTGATCAAACCAGATTTAATGAACTGGTTTAAAAAAATACAAAATGACTAATTTTTAACCGATATATAAACATATATATAGAGAGAGAGAGAGATAAGATTCCAAACGATTAGAGACAAAATATGCAAGGTTTTCTCATCTACATATGATGTAAGGGTGAATATATCAAAATGGCACAAAATGCAACATATTAGGAACAAAATACATAATCAATGAGCATCTAAATGGCCCCTACAGTCCAAAAACCATGCTACAAGCTATTGTTCATTGGCCAATTACAAATCATTGATTAACATGATTATTCATTAAACTCATTCCCACTACTAGAAATGGATCATCATCAGGAACAACATAGACACCATCTAGCTTAGAGTCTTCAAACTCCTCAAATTCTTCAACATCATAACGTAGTAGAAAAAGCTTATTATTAGTGGAATATTCTTGGGATGAAGTTGAAAGAGCCCCTTACGCTAGGTTAAGGCTCATTAAGACTTTTAGAGTGGGAGCATGGTGATGATAGAAAGAACATAACTCCACAACATCTTGAAATTTTGCAAACAAGTACCACAACAAAAAATGGGAAGGCTTAAATTAAATAAAACAAAAAACAAACAAACACAAGCAAATAGCGACTATCTTGTACATTATTCACAAACTTTTCCAATTTCAGGCATTGTTTTAGACTTGATAAGTAGCCAATGGATTGGACACCATCAAAGGATTGATTCAATGACGCATCACCAACAACTTTGGAATCAACGCATTCTTTATAGAGGCAAAACTAAAAAATCAGCACTCTCAACTGCTTGTATCATAGCATAAAAATTATAAATTGTGCAGCCTGACTATAAAAATTATAAATTGTGCAACCTGACTATAGTAGCATGCCCAACACTCTAATAATTGAATCAATTTTAAGATAAGATAGTTTATATATAAAGACACACACACACATAAATGTTGGAAAAATAATAGTAGGCCGCCAACCCATAAAACGTAATGGTATCACAGGGTCGACTTAAGGTGTAATATCTGAAGTAAAATTAATCCAAGTTGACCTTTCGAGTTGGGCACTTTGGGCAATTTGATTAGAGCCAACCTCTATAGGTTTGGATATTCATATTGGTTTAAGGGACCTCTATAGATTTGGATATTTGTATTGGTTTAAGGGAAACCTCTTTGGAAGGTTTTCTTTATCATATCAGGGGGCTTATCCATACTTAAGAGGTTTTATTTGGATAAATGATGGAAGATTGGCATGGTGCATATCTTAGAGGCTTGGACATTTCATCTTGAAACAACACATAATCAAGAATTGGGATTTTGCTTGTACAATAAGTGAAAGGAACCATTCCTTTTGGAAACCCTTACAGATGATGCATTGGATATTTTTGGGACTTGTGCACCCACATTTGAGGGAGCCTAGAGGATTTTGGTGGCAAGTGGCAGACTTTTTCAAGTGTTGAAGGTCAATCCTTTGGAGGCTAGATGTTGTGCTAATGGCCAATGTTTTCCCCTCATTTACAGAGATGGGTCACTTTTAGAGGGCTTATGCCCCTTTTCTTTGTACATGTCACATGAATGTTGATCAAATCATGTATTTTAGATTAATTAGTTGAAGAAGAGGGGATTAAGAAAATTTCACCTAGAAAATTAAAATTTTAATATAAGGGAAGCTAAGCATATCCTCTATAAATAGAGGTTCACATCCTCTAATGATGGGAGAAATCCCTTTGAAAGTCTAAAATTTCAAAAAAAATCTCTTGTTTTTTAATTTTGGTTGCAGATGGATGAGTCGAACAACTTCTTGAGCAGTTTGTGTTAATGTGTATAGTTCTCTTTCTTGATGGATATTGGTAGAAATTGATGATGAAAGTCTTATTGATGTGGATAAACTTCTTTTTGTGGATGATTAATTGTGAATTTTGATGGATGCATGATAAATCAAGTTATTTTTCTTTATCTTACTCAAGTCAATGGATAAAGGTTAATAAATATCCACCATTTTGTTGTATTTTATCTCATGTTCTTCCTTCGACAAGGGTTTTATCAAATTCTTTTGAGGCAACCTTATGTGAAGTTCCCTACCTTATTTATCGCTGAAAATTTGTGCCTACCCCAAACCTAAAGGATACACAAGTTAGTCTACTCTAGTCCTTGAAGCTAAATCTACTCAATGCCTTTTTGAACTACTCATCAAGCTCTTTTGAGATGATTGGAACTCTCTATCCCATCTTTGAAGATTTAAGGATGCCTTGGTTTGTTGGAAAATGTAACTATGTTCAGTCTTCAATAATGTACTTGAGTCATTATGTAATGTACTTGTCAAAAGAATAAAGGAAACAATTATTATTATTATTATTATTATGACTTATTAAAGCATGGGTTTCATGCTTGGGTCACCATGTTTTAGGTCAACATCCCCATTGAGGAATTCTAGGATTTATTCTAAGTCTATAGAGTCATTGTACTTTTAAAGAGACCCTTCTTGGGCTTTTGAATCATGTAAAAAGGTTAAGTATTGAGTCAAATATGAATTATATAACCTCCACACCATATCGGCCTAAGGACACTATTTGACCCCACAAGAAACCTATAAAAGGAAGCTCATCGAATTCATTTGGAGCATCATTCTCTCATAAAGTTTGAATTCCCTTGTAGTTGGAAGAAGTGTGAAAATCTCTTGTTGCTGGGCAGAAGTGCGAAGTTATCTTGAAGCTAGAAAAGGCGCAAATTCTGTTGTCGGGAAGTCGAAGTGAATGCGAGTTTGGGGAAGTCTAAGGAGACAAGGAAAATCGAGATTTTGGTGTCTTCTTTCTCTCTATTTTGTATCCTGGATTGGGAGATCGAAGTCTTCCAAGTTTCATTGTTATCGGAAGCTACTAGTTGCCATAAGTTGCTACATAGTCGAAGTTGTCGGGAAAAGCTCGAAATTCTGGGAGGCTGACTTGGTGTGGAGGGAAGGTCTGGTCTTAGTCTAGGGTGAAGAGTCTCAAAGGATACTATTGAAAGGAAGAATGATCTTGACTGGGTTTTCCCCTTGAAGGGAGTTTTGCCCTGGCATGTGCCTATGTCTGGTGTCTATTGTTTTATGTGTTGTTGCTTTTGGTAATTGCTTGATGAACCAAAGAAACAGGATATAAAGAATATTAATAATAAGAAACATCACAAGTAATAATCGAGATCAAGAAAATATCTACTGCATTTTTTATTTTCTAATATGGTTTCAGAGCTTTGGTGAAGAAGGAAGAAAAAGGAAGTCTCAAGCACTTAATCCATTCATAGGTACAATCTCAGGGAAGGAGTCTATTATATTCAAGGAAGATGTCTAACTCAATCAAAGGTGAGAACAAACTTGAAGGAACATCTAACTTTAGATCCTGGAAGAAGAGGATTGACCTAATTCTCAAGAAGAACAAGGTGCTGGAATTGGTAAAAGGAAAGAGATTGAAGGGACCGAGGAAGAAAGTTGACATGTCCAAGATAGAGTGCTATCAATGTCATAAAAATGTTCACTACAAAAGTGATTGTCCCGAGAATCCAAAGAATAAGAAGAGAGGAAGGGATCAAGCCAACCTTGTTGTAAGAGACTCAAAGAAATTCAAGCCAGAAGAACCCGACATTAGGGACTTACACTATTAAGTCCTTTGCCTGTAGCTTTACATATCTTGTTTTATATGTTTTAGAATTTACAGGTTTTTAACATATTTTGGAAAAGACATTTTTGTGTTGTTTTAAGTTTGTAGGTTTCCCGATCATCTTTATCATAATAATTTATTATTTTTTTCAATCTGAGGCGAAGGAAATGGCTTCTGCTACACCAGCGATTGTGCTCCGCACTCCCTCATTCTCCTCCCGCGGGAGTTCCTTCAACGGGACAGCTCTACCCGCCGCATACGTCAAGTCTTCGTCCCTCATTCCTTCCAAGAATTCCGTCTCTTGCCGTGCTCTCAAGCAGGCCGACGCAGAAATCATAAGGACTCTCGCAACGCGCAGGCAGCTCGCTCTCACGCTGCTCGCTGGAGCAGCAGCCCTAACCAGCAAGGTCTCTCCCGTAGATGCAGCCTATGGCGAAGCTGAAATCTGGGACGCGGCAGGGTTGGAATCTGAAGGTCCTTACACTGCTTCGATCGTCGCAATCAAAGAAGAGGGGCTGCATGATGCAGATCTGCTCCCTCTCTCCATGGAATGGCCCAAACATTGCAGATCCCGCCTTGATCTAATCGATCTAGCCGCTATTCGAGAACAGCCAGAACCCAGGCAGCAGACCAGTGGCAATGAGCATAGATCGAGCAGAGGGTTTGAAAAATTAGACATGCAAATGGAAGATCGACCCAATACGAGGTCAGATCTGGATATGCGTCAAGAGATGGGAGACCCAAAAGACTCTGGCCCTGTGTTGCTCCAGAAATTTCTTGAAAATTCCTCTGCCCCCTTTCAGGTTCAAATCGCACAGATCTCCGGCAAGACCATTTTGCAATGGGTATACCCTTCAGATCTAGTGCAGAACCTCAAAGAAAATCTGGAACACTGACTTGGGATCCCCTCTGCCCTACAAAGACTTATTTTCCAAGGTAAACAACTTGATGATCCTCTTCCTCTCTCTTTTTACAGCATAAAAAGCAATAGCTCTTTAGTGTTTCCCCTACGTTTGAGAGGTGGAGCTGCGGGTCAATCCTCTTCTGCTCCTCCCTACTCCTACAAAGCTGCAGTCCGCTCTGAGATACCCATTTCCCCTGAACCTCCCAAACCCAAGCCTTTTTTGGTTGACAAGTTGGAGGATGTTCCCTCTGTTGAGATCTCCCACTCTGACCTTGCAGACGACACTCAAAAATTCGCTGAAAGGGCCATCATCTGCAGATTCAATGGGCTCTGGCCTCGCTCAAAGGATCTTTATGACTGGATCAATGATAATTAGACTCACCACTGCAAGGTTTACTTCTGCGCAAAGGGATATTTTATAGTTCTGTTCGACAATCCTACGCACTACGAAAAGGCATTAGAAGAAGGCCCTTGGTTCATGGGTTCAGCAGGACTCTTCTTAACTCCATGGTTCCCAGATTTTGACCCAGCTTCTGCAGTCATCACTAAAGCCCCTGTCTGGATCAGACTTCCAAATTTTCCAGTACACCTGTGGCACACAGCAGTATACAGGCAAATAGTCAATACCTTGGGCAGCGTTTTAATGGGAGATTCCTGGAGGGAACAACAAGGAGTCTACACATATGCTAGAATATGTGTGGAGCTAGATTTAAGCAAGGGACTGCCAGAGCTAATCAATCTCAAGATCAATGACATTGTTTGGACCCAGATCCTAGATTACGAAAACACTGCCTTCCGATGCCACCAGTGTCACCTAACAGGGCACCTGCAGAACTCCTGCCCATCGCTGACTGCAAGAACAAAAAAGGGCAACTACGCAAAAACCAAACCAAAGCGTTGGACCCCCTGTTCTCCGCCGCCAGCAGTGAGCTCTGACTCCCCAAGCTCGGAGGATGAGGAAAGCGATTCAGAACGGGACTAGGTGCCTCAGCCGACGGCTCCGTCCACAGATACTCAGGCGCACACCTTTGTCACAGCAATCTCCCAGAAACGCGCCCATGAGACTTCCTCTTCTAAATCAGAAAAGGAGACCCCCAAGATAGAGAATTCCAGTCTTCAAGTTGTTTTAGCTCATATTCCCCACGATGGCTGGACAAAAGTCAATAAAAAGAAAGGGAAAAAACATTGTGTTGTAGTTTATGCCCCTGTGGGGTAAAAGTCAGTCAGTCAATCTTTGCTCTCAAGTTATTTGATGTAGCTCCGAGATTGAATCTCTTTTTCTCCGGGACCGAGGTTGATGGTTTCATCATTTCTGGTCTGCCGGTCTCTTGTTTCTCTTGATTGTACTATATTTTACTCAATAGAATTAGTCTAAATTCACAACAACAAAAAAAAGTTTGTAGGTTTCCCTCAAGCTTTGGAGGGAGCCGCTAACAACTCCCAAAGATAAGTATCTCATGTCTTTTCATTTTTGGGTTCATGTACTCATTCAATTTTGATTATATTAAATACTAATCACCTTTCTCCCTCAATTGTTTTCAATAGGGAAAACATCTGCTAGAAGGAGGATATCTCAAGACAAGGTTAGTCAAGAAACAAAGGTATGCTTTGAATACATTGATTGAAAAGATTATTCATTTGATGATCTATTACTTTGTTATGACTAGCAGTCTTGAATCTTAGTGATTCTTGTTTGGGTGATTCATCTCTTGATAAATCTACCCAACCCACTCTTAACTAATTTTTGCAAAACCCTGGACAAGTTCTGGAAAACCCTAATCGAAGAGTATGCTATTGTGAATGTTTGAAACCCTAAATTGCTAAGGGATATTGTGAAATATTAGTTGAAGTTTTATTGATGATGTCATGTTTGGGATTTTGGTATGATCGGTAAAACCTAACTTGTGAGGGTTGAGTGATAAGGTCTAAAATCCTGGAACCTTTGAAGTTTTGGTAATATAGGGTTTGTTATGTTTCTACATTGGAACCCTAGCTCATTGGGGTTTGGTGGAATGTGTGAGCAAGTCTCTTATATTGTCTTTGAAATATTTTCCTTGGTATGTATGTGTTTTGTGTGGTTATGTCTTCCGGAGTCATCGCATTTTACTGTTTTGTGTATCGACGTTTCGAACCATCCTCTGTGGTTCATCATCAAGATTAGATGCGTGAAGAAGTCAAATATATTATGTATGTGTTTGTCTGATCAAACCCTAGTGTAATCAAGATGATTGTGTGTCTAACTCTTATCGATATTTGTGAAGTTGGGTTTAACTAACACATGATATGAAATGCATTTTCATGATGATGAAATTTAGGCATGTATTGATCCAAAATGGATTTTGGATAGACCCCTAAGTCTAAGTGTTCCTCACAGAGGAAAAATGAAATTGCAAGGAAGTTCCTGGAACTAGCCCCATTACAGAGATCATTTCATTTTGAATCTGCTGCCACTTGAATGGGAAAAAATGGACTTAGGATGCAAAAGTTATCGCTCAAAGAAGATGCCCTTTGTTCCTTAGAAAAAGAGGCAAAATCCTTCAAAAATGGCCTAAAAGGCTTTATGAAGAAAATCGCATTGGAGGAGGTCCAAGGTAGACTTAAGCGGAAAGGGGAAGCACCCCTGATCGTCCATCCCCGACATATCGGGTCGGAGGCAGACAGGCGATGTTGCATAAGGACCAGGCCGAGCGATATGCCGATCACCGATATTGGCGAATCGCAATTGGCGATGCCACGAGACAAAGGCGGGACCCCGGGCTGAGCAATATTGCGATCACCAATATCGGCGTCGGCGGCACATCAACATAGGCCATGCCATATGGACAGACCTCGGGGCTCATGCGATATGCGATTGCGACAAGTCACATCGCAAAATCGCATCGGAGCAACACCACGGAACGAGGGGCCGACACATACGCGACTTGCGATATATATCCGGACCCGACGAAGTTATAAACGATATTCCATATATTTTGAGTTCCATAAAATGACATTTTTCTATGTATTTTCACATATTTCGTTTATTAAACGAGATACGAAGGGAAGCGCCTGCGATGAAACTAAACCCAAAAGGGTTTAGGAATGCAAATATATAATGTTTCAAGTCCGCCATAAAAGTCATTTTGCGATATTTTAAGTGTTTTAATGTATTTTTTAATACAAAGGGGAACCACGGAACGGGTAAGACATGCGATAAGCGATTACAAGTGGACCCGATAGCAGTATAAAGCGGATTTAAGGATATTTGAAGTCCGATAAACGACTGTTTGGCGAGTTTTTTCCCGTGTTTTACAGTGTTTCTCTGTACAAACAGAGAACACTATTTTTGGGGATTTCAAAGGCCCAATGGACTCTTCCGTTGCAAAACAGGTGGCCACCATCCCTGAAGGCGTTTGGCAATGATTGATAACGTTCAGAGGGGGATTCGAGCGAACAGAGGCGGGGAGCCAGAGAGCCCAAGAATAGGAAATGAACAAACATCGCCAGTTGGCTTAAAAGCCATGAATGTCAGAGACAGAAGGTGTTGTTGGGTGTTGTTGGAGTTGTTGTTGAAACTGAGCATAAGGAAAAAGCTGAGCCAAAGCAAGAAGCTAAGGTGAACCAATGCAGAAAGAGCTCGATTGAGAGCAGCGTAGAAAGCAAAAGGCAAAAGCCAAAAAGAGGCCAAGAGAGCAAAAGCAAATGCGTAGAGCAGCCAAGGGAGTCACTTGGAGTTCAAGTGGAAAGCCAGAGGGCTATAAACTGACAAAGAGCCAGAGCCAGAGCCAGAGCCCAAAGCCAAGAGCCAAGAGCCAAGAGCCAGAGCTAGAGCCAGAGCCAGAGCCAGAGCCAGGGCCCAGAGCCCAGAGCCCAGAGCTAGAAAGCCGAGAGCTTCAAGAGCCAGGGATAAAATGGTGCCTAAACCCATTGTTTCTGTGTAAAACCAATGGAGTTAAGCCAGGGAGCTTGTAAAAGGACTTTACCATAATCCCAGAGAGCCTAGTCGAGTTGACTAGAGCTCAAAGAGACGTAGCCCAAGAGTTTTGGGTGAACTCCAAATTAAATTGCGGTCTTATGTGTTTGTTTTACTGCTGCATCATTTACTGTTATATGTATTTATATATAACAATCTATGTTGCAGGAAACGTGGCATAGAGGTCCGTTTCCGTATGGAAACGGGTACGAAACGCGTTTGGTATGGCCATGAAACGCGTTTCCGGCCGTAATGCCACGTTTCTGGAAACGAAAACGTGGCCAGTATCGCTAGAAACGCATTTCAGGGCCGTACGACCCACGTTTCCTCATTAACTTGTGTTTTTTATTTTTTATTTTTTATTTGTTTTTTAATTTACTTTTAGGGTATGTTAGTGACTTCTAGTTGCTTCTAGATGTGTGTCTAAAGTTATAAAAGTGAATTTTTTCCCTAGTGTTGATATGCAGTTCATCACGAAGTTTGAGGCATATGTTGTTCATGGTAATGTTAAATTCTTAAAGTAAAAGTGATATTCTCCTTTATTTTTCATTTTCATCCTTTTACTTAAATTTTTAACATTACCATGAAATGACTCAGGATGTTTGAGAGTGGTTTCGCCCTCATTGGATTTGATATGGAGAAAGCAGAATTTTAGATCTCACTCAAAATCCAGCAGACTTATCTGTTTTTCAGGATTTCAGGATTGGTGGGATTGCAATGTTT
>APFE030571658.1:0-14249 GCA_000404065.3 Pinus taeda
TAAAGTGTTATAAACCTTAAACCATAAACCTGAAACCCTAAACCCTAAACTGCCAAACCCTAAAACCTAAACCCTAATCATTTTATAACATTTTAAAAAGAATTTTAAAATTTTATTTAAGTGTTTATTAAAAGAATATACTCAAGTGTTAGAAATCCTAAACCCTAAACACTAAACGCTAATTGTTTTTAATATTTTAAAAAGAATTTTGTAACTTTACTGTTATAAATCCTAAACCATAAACCCTAAACCACAAACCCTAAAACCTAAACCCTAAAACCAAAACACTAAATCCCAAACTGTAAACCCAAATGGTAAACCCTAAACAGTAAGAATTTAATAACATTTTAGAAATCATTCTGTAACTTTATTTAAGTGTTTATTAAATGAATTTAGTAAAGTGTAATAAAACCTAAACCCTAAACCCCAAACCCCAAACCCTATATCATAATGCTTAAATCCTAAAGGATAAAACCTAAAATCATTTACTAAGGTCTTATAAACCCTAAACCCTAAAACCTATGGCTTGAAAGCATTTTCTAAGGTCTTATAAACTCTAAACCCTAAACTCCAAAACCTAAACCCTAAACCCTAAGCCCAAAACGTAAAACCCAAAAACCTAAGGATTTTATAACATTTTAAAAAGTGTTTTGTAACTTTTATTTAAGTTTTTACTAAAACCATTTACTAAAGCACTATAAACCATAAACCCTTAACCTTAAACTCCAACCCTTAAACCCTAAAAAACCGTAAACCCTAAAAACAGTTTTCTAACTTTTTTACAAGTGTTTATTAAAAGAATTTATTAAATCTTTATAAACTATAAGCCCAAAACCCTAATACCCACACCCCCAACCTAAACGCTAAACCCTAAACCATAAGCAATTTATAGCATTTTAAACCCCAAACCCTAAACCCTAAGTATTTTATAACATTTCAGCAAGCGTTTTTAACTTCTTTTTTAAGTGTTTATTTAAAGAATTTAGTAAATTGTTATAAACCCTAAACATTAAGCATTTTATAACATTTTAAAAAGTGTTTTGTAACTTTTTTTAAGTGTTTATAAAAAGAATTTACGAATGTCTTGTGAACCTTAAACCCTAAAACTTAAGTATTTAATAACATATTAAACCATAAACCTAAACAGTAAGCATTCAATGACATTTGAACAAGATTTTTGCAACATTTTTTGAAGTGTTTATTAAAAGATTTTACTAAAATGCTATAAACCCTAAATCTTAAACCGTAAGCATTTTATAACATTTTAAACCCAAAACCCTTAACCCTAAAGCCTAAACTCTAAACCATAGGTATTTTATAACATTTTAACAAGTGTTTTCTTACTTTATTTTAAGTTTGTATTAAAATAATTTACTAAAGTGTTATAAACCGTAAACCCTAAACTATGAGCATTTTCTAGAATTTTAAATCCTAAACCCTAAAGCCTAAGCATTTTATAACATTTTAACAAGCATTTTATAATTATTTTTTATTAAAAGAATTTATCAAAGTGTTATAAATCCCAATCCCTAAACCATAAACTGTATCCATAAACACTAACAATTTGATAACATTTTAAAATACATTTTACAACATTTTAAAATAGTATTTAATAAATTTTTATAACTCTAAACCCTAAACCCTAAACCCCAAACCTTAAACCTTAAAACCTAATCATTTAATAACATTTTCAAAAGTGTTTATTAAAATAATTTAGTAAATATTTATAAATGTTAAGCCATACACCCTAAAACCTAAACCATAAAATCTAAACCCTAAACCCTAAACCCCAAGCCCTAAACCCTAAACCATAAACCCTAAGAATTTTATAACATTTTAGGAAGAATTTTGTAACTTTTATTTAAATGTTTATTAAAAGAATTTACTAAAGTGTTATAAATGCTAAACCATAAACAAAAAACCCTAAAACCTTAAAAAAAAACATAAACCCTAAACCCCTAAATGGAAACCCTAAACCCTAAACCGTAAACCTTAGACACTCATCATTTTATAACATTTTAAAAATTGTTTTGTAACTTTTATTTAAGTGTTTATTAAAAGAATTTACTAAAATGTTGTAGACCCTAAACACTAAACCCTAAACATAAACCCAAACCCCAAACCTTAAACCCTAAACCCTAAACCCTAAACCTTAAATCCCAAACCCTAAACCCTATACCCTAGTCATTTTATAACATTTTAAAAAGTATTTTGAAAATTTTATTTAAGTGTTTATTAAAATCATTTACTGAAGTCTTATAAACCGTATTTCCCAATAATCCACCCAAGCTTTAACCCTCGCATTACAATAAAAGGGCTACAATATGATTACATCAAGAAGATATGGATGATTTAGTGACTATGTTGTGAGAATGATGCACTCTCCCCATTTTATAAGATAGGCCACTTAGGAAAATAATAGAAAATGGATCAATTGTGCAACAACCTAATATAATTTATTACATTATATCCACATGTATGTAGTTTAGTGAAGATGTAAAAGTGTCATGTGGTTGTTGGAAACCACCTCCAAAGTTTCATGGTGTTTAAGCTAAGGATCCACATTTCAAGCACTCCTCATGACATGGTTTTGTGCCCTCAATACAACAACTTAGCATCTTAGTCTATGACATGTGCTTGTAGTGGTCCTAGGGAGGAGTGATTTTACTCCTAATGCATGTTATGATGATCCAAACATATGTAGGAATGCAACAAAATAAAAATATAAACATAAACATAAAGTTGAAGAAGAAATAAAACTTCATGTCATTAATATCAAAGAATTGAAATATTCTTACATATAAAATGGAAATAAACTATCTTGGTCAATGGTAGCTTATCTCAAAGAAGAGATGTGGTGGCTACATGTTGTAGTTATGGCTCTAAAGCTTCAACAATCATTCTAGAATATATCTATAATATATGTACATAGTAACCATTTTAGGGTGGGTTACAACTATGGCTGTAAATGTTCACAACATATATACGAGGTTTTATTAGATGTCATAAACATCAAAACTATGTCATATTATATTAACACTAAAATTTAAATGTAAATAATTTTTAGGGTGTGGTATAACTATGGCCTCAAGAGTTCAACTGCACTGCACTGTAAGACACATGTTTTAATGGGCATGACTATTTAAATTGTAACACATATTTAAGAGTAAGAGGCACACATTAATATCAATGTTAATAGTAATACTAACATTAATGATAATACTAGTATCAATATATTAACAATAATATTAATATATATTATACTAGTATTAATATATTAACATTAATATTAATATATATTATATTTACTAATATAAAACACGATATGTTGTTATGTATATTACTTATATTAATGCTTTAACGTAATAATACTAATAAATAATCAATAGTATTGATATTCATAAATTATGGTTTTGTATATTAGTTAATAATCAAACTATTAATACTTCATGTGGCTTAATAGATTAATAAATGATTAATTATGACCTACTATAATTGTTAGTCTTTAATAAGATTGAAAATGATGAATTATAATTAATTAAAGTTAACCATTAATGATTATGTCATCCACATTAACAATTTGAGCTAGTTAACAAAATATATCAAATGATTACATTTAAAAATATTATTACATAAATAATTATTAAATGAAATTATTAAGAATATATTAACCTTATTATTAATAACATTAATGTTAATATTTGTATTGTCAATGCTATATTTAATTATTATTATTATTAATGTCTAAAATGTAACTATTATGAACATTATTTATGAATATTAATGATAATACATAAATGTTATTAATTAACTTTTATTAATGTTAATATTATAGCTTAAATGTGATTAATATTAAAAGTATTTCTAATAATGTATATTTTTTTATATATTAATATATGTGTAATATTTGTATTTATAGATAATAATATATTAATGATAAACCTAATTTTATAGAGTATATTTATTAAACATATTCTATTAATTTTATTTTACTAATAATAGATTTATTGAGCGTGATTTCATATATTAGTTAATATTATATGGTGGAATTATTTTTTAATATGTTAATTTTTATTTGAAAATATAGATTCTTAGTACTTATTATTTAATTAATTATATTTTTTAATATATGTATTCTTAATATAAAATTTATTATTGTAATATTATTCAAAGAAACCAAACCTTTTTTATACAAAATCTTCAATCACTTACAACAACCAGTTGTTTACTTCCATCTTTATAAGATAAGTATGTACCTTGGTTATTTTTAATTAAATCTTAATTTAAAACTCAAAACCTAAATCTGGAACTAATTTCGCTATTTTTAATTAAACCTTAATTTAAAACTCAAAACCTTAATTTGAAACTCATTCGTGCACAATCTTAGTTATTCTTTAACAAGTGGATTGCATTGCAATTCTATTACATTGCAATTTTCCAAGAAGAGTTGCAACCTATGTTGGCTAAGATCTCATAGGAAGCTTCACCTCAATCAAAAACTCAAAACCTAGATTTGAAACTAGTTCCTACACTATCTGAGTTATTCTTTAACAATTGTACTCCATTGCAATTGTATTGTATTATAATTTTGCAAAAAGAGTTGTAGTGTATATTAACTAAATTCTCATAACAAACTTCAACCAAAACCATTTGGAAGAACATAAGACCATTGTTACATGTGGTCATAAGCATATACAACTTTCACTTATATTTACATATTCAATAAAAAAAAGATGAACGGATGTTAATTGTGAATGTTGTGTGATAATTAAATTAAAACATAATATAATTTTAATTACTCTACTGTAGCTTTCATCATATTGAACACTAAATTCTTCATTGTATCAACAAATTAGGATTTAAATAATTTACTTTATGTTAAGAAAATAGTTATGCCACGTAGGCTAGATGGGAATATTACAAATGGAACATGT
Source organism: Pinus taeda (assembly GCA_000404065.3). Classification (NCBI taxonomy): domain Eukaryota; kingdom Viridiplantae; phylum Streptophyta; class Pinopsida; order Pinales; family Pinaceae; genus Pinus; species Pinus taeda. The sequence goes on from APFE030571658.1 coordinate 4,935, forward strand.
GTTAGAATTATTGCTTACTTTACAGTTGATCGGTAGTTGTTAGATGTTAATGAAATATTCTCTCTGAATTTATCTTTGATTTTTGAATAATTTGGATCCACCAAGTATTATTACTAGGGAATAAAAATTGAAAAAATATTTTTCTTTGTGTTGAATTTTTCCAATTTGTTATGTATGTATGTATAAAATTGAATAAATTCTAAAAAGAAAATACAAATAATATAAATCTATAATTAGGATACAAAAAATTGATTGTATCCCAATTATGCCCTCAAGATAAAATTGTATAAATCCACATTTGCAAACGAATATGACATTTTCATTAAATATAAGGGTTGTTACTAAATAAATTCATAGGTTAAGTGAGGGATTTTTGTTAAAAATCTTTTTCCTATAAACCTTATATTAATGGTTCATGGAATACTTGGAATATTACAAAATTTCTTCTATTTTTATATTTTGAATAGTATATTATCATCAAACATTTTAGACTAATTAAACTCGATCTCCCAAATAATTTTAGAGAAATGAAGATCCTTCAAAGAATGTAGGATTTATGTAATGTATGTTTACTTATCAAGCATGTCAAAAATACATTTTAAATCAATGGAAAAAGAAGAAATATCCATGAAGACTCACACATTAATCCACTTTAATATGTATGGATTTATGTGTCTCATTCTTCGAAAGCTAACATGTATTATTATAATTTCATTGATAATTTGCAATAAAATAGAACAAATATATGTTTATGAAAAATATGGATGAAGCATTGTGTAATATCACAATGTTTTATCTCCATGTTTGAAAAATAGATAGGGTAGAAGATTACTTACTTTTCAAAAGAAATGGAGGCAACTAAATCCCTTGAACTTTAACTCTTTTTGCAGTGATCCAGGGATGAGAAGACAATTGAAAATGGCTTACAATCAGTATAAAAATGGAGTTGTATAAATAAAGGACAATTATATCATTGAGGCTACTAAGTATAGGATAAATGACCTATATTTTCCCAAGTGTCTTTGGCATAATCCTATAAAACCAAAATTTATATTTTGAAGAGATTTTTGTGAAATATGTTTAAAGAAAAAGAACTGAAGGAGGAATTCATTTGTATGAAACCAAATGTATCACATTTCTCTATATTTCAGCATCTAGTATATATTCATGTTCGTATGAAAATGAGGATAAGTAGGATTCAAGAAAAACAAATCATTGTAGTGAATCAATATGTGAATTTTTATTAGGATGCATGTTCCTCAAGATCACAATAAATTCCTTTAGTTACTAAAGGGAGTTAGAAGAACATTTTCCAAAAATATGATATCAATGTAAAATATGGGCTAGATCTAGAACCACAAAAGGAAAGTTGAGTAAACATTACATATTTACCATTTCATCCTAGAAGATTTAAATATGGATGTAATTATTGATGAAGTTAGCTATGCCTCCTAGGATATATTCCAACCATATTCAATGGAATTCTTCCATCGGTGAGAATTCAAATTTTTTCAGAGGTGGTCTATTGTGATTCCTTAATGTGGAGTAGTGTTTTGGATATGGTTCTTTTCATGCCATTATAGATTTATTTCGAAATTATGGTGGCTAATTTTTTTCAAAAGAAAGTGCAATGGATATTTAGAGGGAGAATACTCTTTTTGCTAAACTTATTTTCCTCGTTTAGAAGAAGTATTAGCTTTCTTGTTTGTATCAAGGTGTTTACACTATGCTATTGGTAAAATTTGTGTTATGTGGATTGAACCAGGAAATATTAATCGGTTTGATATAACATAAACTATTTTGGTTTCTCAACATTTATATTTCTTACTATAAATGGATGATTGTCGTTGATATATGTTCAGAGGTGTCTTGCGGCACTAAAATCATGTAGATTTCAGAAGATATCAGATGTTAAATTATCATCTACATTACATGCATGATGTTGATGATAGGATCTTAACATTCACTAGGATAAGTGGACTTCCCACTCGGACCATCCCAAGGACACAACATAGTCTAGGATGTTGAGTGGCTCTATTGAGGGATTCTTGCTTGAAGTGTAATACATGGATTTTGTTTTAAATTAGGATATGATAAGGAGCACTAAAGTTTGGAGCCTTTTTATAGAGAGAACAAAACCATGTAATGAGGAGTGATTGAAATGTGGAGCCTTAGTTTGGAGACCCCACCACTTTGGAGGTGGATTCCAACCACCACATTATGCTTGCATATATTCAATAAATTACTATTGATGTGGATATACCCTAATAGCTTATATTAGGTTTTTGTGCACTTGGTCCATTTTATATTGTTGGGATAACTCACCTATCTTATAAATTGAGGAGAGTGTCCCCATTCTTGCAACTTTATCACTATATAATCCAAGTATTTTTGTTGTAATCATACTGTCATCATTTTATTTTGTGATGCAAGGGTTAGATATTGTCTAGATGATGGTCACTAGGGATTGCATGAGATAAAGTTAAGAAAAGTATTGCAACAGTAGCATTGACATATTGGATGACCTAATATCTGTGAAATATCCTTTAGGACCTATTTTATGAAATAAAACATTCCAACTGTGAAATTATTTATTTTATGCTATCTTTTAGTGGAGCCTTTGAAGGTACTAGGATATCTTAGTGAGATTCCTTGATAGCCTACAATATTGTAGGCTAGAAATAGCACACGGTAGATGGTCTAGCTAGGACATGGAAGGACCTACTCTCTTTGCTAGGGTGCACTAAAAAGAAATGTTGTAATAACTTAGAATGTCTAAGACATTTTTTTAGCTTAATTATGTCGTAATGTGAATTGTGCTCTTGTTGGCTAAAATTCTGTGTTGCATTTCTAACGATTCCACCTATTTTCTTATTTATAGTAGAAAAATAGGGTATTATTAAATTGAGAGTGATGTGAGCAAGGGCTATGACAAAATCTCATATCAGCATCCAACATCACACAAAATCTTAATATTTATTGTATCAACCATGGTAAACCAATTACCATGTTCAACAACAATTATGTCAAGATCACATTCATTCATTTGTAACTTTTACCATTTAACGTAGAACAAAAATGTTTTGAAGGATTTAAATTCATATTCCAGTATATATTGCAAATAATAGTATCTATTTTGAGAGAGTTTTGGATGTCTATCACTTCTTAAGGAAGAATTAGTAACCTAAAATACTTCGAAAATCCCAATATTAGAAGTTTTCATCCTTTCATCCAACTTTTTGATGTAGAATTTGTAGACATTACACCACATAACCTTGTAGTGTTTTAATTGTGTAATGTCATGCATATAAAAAATGCGTTCACAATTGATAAAAATATTTATACCTATAATTTATGGAAATTATAAAAAAACAGACGATATAAATCAATATAATATTAAAAAATAAATAAATAGTATGGGTGGACATGATACCCTTTTTATGTTTTAAACTATTTTATAAATCAATTTTTTTCTCATTATTATTGGTGTCTACCTCACGTTCAACTTCATTGGCCAATGTAGTCACACCATGTCGTGGTAATTTACCATAAATTTATTTTTCCATCATTCAATCCATTCCATCATCCAATCAATGTTTTTTTAATGTATAAATGTAATGTGTCCTACTGTCATCCAAATATACTAAAATAAAAAATTAACATATAATTAGTTACTAGAGTATATATTCATAATAATGGATTATGTAGAAAGACTAAAAATTAAATAAGCACGATATAACTAAAAAATGTCCAATGCATTTTAAGTCTCCACCATGTGGTTGCATGTCACATTCCTCATTCCACATTTACCCAATATGGGATCCCCTTAAGATGGTGGAGATTTCAATCACAAAGTAAGATCCAAATAGACATGCAAGTAATTCATATTGATAGCCACCCATTGGAATTGAAAAAACATCATGAAGTGAGGCTCATGAATGTTCCTGCTACTAACTCGACCTTAATTATAATTAAGGATGGTTGTCTTAATACCCTCGAGCCATGTAAGAACATGTGAATTTATGTTAATTGATAAGGTGAGTTTTTATTACTTTCAACAAGATGATGGGGGTGGGAGTAGCTACATTGGTTCAAGCATGGGACCTAAGGATTTACGTGCTCGAACTGGGGATCAACTAAGAATTAATATGGGAAATACTAAATTGTATAAGGTATAAGGTGATTCTAGGATCATTCCAACCTTGTCCATTCAAAGGACTCATTCGACTCTTTAAAAGAAGTTTCCTTTTGGTTTTACAATACTAGGTGGTAGAAAAAACAGTGCTCTTAGTCAAATGATACACACTAGAGAAACAATAAGATGTACTAGGAAATATTTTTCACAGAGGGGTATGTCAATGGTTTATACATCACTAAGCTAATTTCACTATATATGTCTTGATATCATCATCTATGTATTCATCTTTATGGGGGTTAAGAACTACCATAGTTCACCAATATTGGCCTTATTCTTAATTAACCATGGACATTGGATCTTTATTTTCTTGATTGATATTACCATTGTTTACAAGGTTTTGGTTTAGTTCAGGGTTTATGTCTTGGTGATGGGGTGAATTTTGTTAGTGGGTGGACTAGAATACATAGATCCATCTAGCATTAATTGGTTGTCCTCGCTTTATAAGGACATTGAGTTTCTAGTGTTTTGATGGAGGGTTTGGTGTGTTTATCAACTTAGGTTGTGAATGTTAGCCCTAACCACTTATATATGACTATGATGTACATATTTGGGTTATGGGGGTATTCTATCTGGGTGTATTGATTTATTTTATGGAAATAGTTGTTTGGTTTGTACGAATTATTTTTATATAGCTTGGAGTGCAATGTTTTATTGACGAGGTAGCACTAGAAATGGAACTATAGATAGGTCTCAACAATGATGACACCGTGTGGGAGATTCGGGCATGGTGAGACCCTCTACCCCATTCTAGCCCACACCCTTAGTATTTAGGACTTATTTCCTTGCAATACAACCTTATTAGGCAATTTTGACATATCACCCAACCTATGGAGAAACTGGACAAAGACTGACATGAAGACAAGAATACAATTGTTAGTGTCATGAATGAGTTGTAAAGAAACCATTCACATATTTTGTTGGGCTAGCATGCAAAGGGTACAATGGCTCTTATAACATAAATTGGATCACTTCGAAGGGACACAGGCTATATGGCGAAGCACATCCACTGTGAATTTAGGCCTCCTCCATCACCATGATCTAGACTGGAGCATAGTGCCCATGTAAAGTCATATTATTTGTAATTGTATCTAGGAGCATCTTGATATTGAAGGTATTATAATATAATGTGTATTTTTTGTTCTAGTTAAAAAAATATTTTTGGTAATTGGCTATAATTTTTGGTAATTAACTACTGGCCAGCAAATAGGGTATGGGTGAGGAAAATAGGATCATAGAAAATTATATAAACCGATGTAATCTTATTGAATAATAAATGTTCTCCAACTAAAAAAAAAAGGAAAAAAACATCTATAGCCATGCAAGAAAATCACTAGTTTATAAATAATGATACATGCGGAAAATGTTAATGACTAAACAACTGAATGGAATGACATAAATAGGGGGCTAAACTTGTTACAAACATTCATTGGATTAGAAAATGATAAGAAACTAAACGATGAAAGGTTTTCTATTATATTTTATTTTAAATTTCTAAAAAGGTAAAAAAAATAAAAAAAATCATAAGTATTTAAAAAAATATATACATATGTGGATTGACCAATTATATGCATTCGTGAGTTAGATTGGTACAATATAATGAAAGAGGATGCATTCTCAATATATAATTTATATTTGAAAATGAATTTTGGTTTTCAAATATATACTTTCTAAGTTAATGGATATAATTGAATTCAAAATTTTAAATAAATTCTAATGGAAAAAGGATAATTTAAGAATAATTTCTACAATCACATTAACATTCTCATAAAATTTATAAATTAGATTTATGTTTTAAAGAATTTTTTATTTAAATAATGTTCAAGACTATACATGTTTTGTTGGAAGCTTGTAAAAATATGCCACTAAATAAAAAATTTCCCTTGTACTCTTATGAAACCAAGATATAGACTAAAAAACGTATATCATATATGGGAACCGACCAATTTCTAGTTTCATTTATGATGTCATTAATCATTGAAGTATGGATAAATGCAACATTAAGAGAAAATGAGATCAAAAACCTTTCAATACTTTTTATAAAAAATTTATAAAATATAACATCAATAAATGGAATTAAATGTTAAAATATATTGATTGCATGATTGGTGCTCTACATCCTCGTATAAGGGAGATGTGTAATTACTAGATGCTAGATTTAATTATTCTCTCAAGGGTATTATTTTTATCTTTGTCTCAAGCATATTTTTCAAACATTTAGCTACACATGTGATTATTTCATTCCATGAATTGTAGCACTAATGTGTATGGTTTCATAGTCATAGAGATATGGATATAAATAAGATATACCATCATTGAAAATATAGAAGATTCTTGTTGAGATATAGAGAAGTTCTTAAAAATTATTTGGCGAGCCAGTAACTTATTAACTAGTGCTTTCATTTATACTACTATGCTTGATTGCACCAAGAATAAAAAAAACACAATCTTTTGAGTGGTGTAAAACTTCTAGGAGACTATGGATCTTTGAACTCAATGGCCATTGATTATGCGTTGTGACCAGGTATCTGCCTCCTACCAATAGAAGTTGCAGAGTGAGAGAGTTTACCAATCATATATCTATCTCTGATACCAATAATATATCTATGTATAATGGATACAATTGTAGAGGGATTAATAGAGATGTAAACATGCATCTTCACCTAGAAAGTGAAATGTAGGGATTGTTTCAGGTAATGAAAGTTAATTTCCGCTTTGTTGTTTTAAACTAGTCATAAATCTAGTTTAGTTGAAATATCAACATAGAAATGAATTTTCTACCCTTTCTTTAAAGGATGAATTTTGTGTTGAAATATATTTACGTTAGTACAAAATAATATAATACCAAACAAAACACTTTATTTTATCTCTCTTCTCTAAAATAATTAACAACTACATTTTCAACGTTTTTGGTGAAGAGAAGGTAAAGAAAATATCTTCTTAGTTATTTATGTTGTTATTTGAATTATAATTTTGATCGTTTAATTCAATCCAAAATTCATGAGCATCGTTGAAATTATAATTTCAAAATAATAAAATATCAGGTTAAACATTTATACGTTTATTTAAAACTAAACAATATTATCTAAAATTACGTAATAGTTTATGCATTTTGGTCACCATTTAATGTTGCAGGTAAAACAAATATGAGGAATATTTCTTTCTATGTATCAGTATTAATCATATTATTTATACGATTTTATGTGATAGACACAATTATATTTAACACCCTTAACATTATCATAGTTATATAACTTAATATTAAATGTTAGCAGACATCAATTCATTCTTTATAAACATCCATACAATCCTTATAATACATATGGTATAAAAAAAACCCTAGATTCATCTTAAATTTCAACCTATTAAGCTAATAAATTGATTACACCTTTCTAGTTGCAAAACATTCTCGAAGTTTTGCACCCAAAAAAGAGGATTGCACCTTGAAATATATGATCTGGATTTAGGGTAGATTTAGGTTTTTTCACCTACATGATAAATCATATTGTGTTTCTTATAAAGTTTTAGCGGAAATGATAAAAAAAAAGGCTCTAAAAAAATACAACCTCGAAAACAAATGTAAAATGCAAACGACGAACTCTTCGTTGAAAGGGAATCGATATCATTATGAAATATTTGTAATATATTCATTTAAAAATATAAAATAAATATTACTCAACATCAAATCTTCAAGTGTTACTTACAAAAAATGATCTAAATATGTTTACACAAATATCATTGAGGGTAAAATAAATAACTAGAAAAGTATTCCTCCATAAAGTCACACATGTTCAGTAAGATAAATGTATAGAAGATAAACCAAGTAAAAACATGATTTAAAATAAATAAATTTCTAAGAAAAGATCCACACAATAGGCATTTCATGGTGTGTAATCATATACATGACCTAGAGAATCATTAACAATGTAAGGCCATTCCTTTGCAAAAGATATATTCAACCACACAAATTTACATAAGATAGATAAAATGATATTGACACAAAGGAGTTTTTTGTAAAGAAATCTAAATATCTCCCAAAAGGAAAATGTTTGCTACACAGTGAAATTAAAAAAAACATTATTTATAAACGAATAAATTAAATAGAACCCTATTTTTTTCCCTTTCTAGCTTAAAATTGTTAATGATCTGTTCAAACAATGTAAACAATAATACATTGTATAGAGAAATTTCCTATCCTACCATGAAAATAAAATCTACAAAAGCTAGAGTTAGCATCAAATGAATCAAATGAAACCATAGAGTTGTTTTTCATATCATTTACAATTTTCAGTGATCGATTCAAACACCATACAACCCCTTTGTCCTCTTCCTCATCTCTGAAAATTCTATGCGGAAAATAACAAAAATTTTGAAGATTCAACACTCCAAAGGTTTTAGAATAAATTCATGGTTCTTGTCATTGGAGTTAGGGAATAGAGATTCATGAGCAAAGATAGGAGATGCTATTTCAAAAAATCCTTTTTGCAATAAATGTCAATGAGAATATTACTTCAGATGCTTAATGAATGCAAAATGTGTATGAATATTCTGAAAGAACGTTGACGGGTCAAAATACGCCCTCCCTCATTCGATACATTTGTCCCTCTCTCATTCTCTCTCCAACTCCCTATATCTGTTGCTATTAGCTGTCACTCCTGTCTCTCTCTCACATTATTTCTCTCTGACTCTTACTATGTCCCTCTCTCCCTCTGTCTATGAAATTTTATCCTTTTCTATATCTCTTTTTCAATATATCACCTTCTCTATCTCTTTCTTACGCTCCCTTTCCTCTCCCTCTCTCTCTTCCTATCTCAACCTAACTATCTCTTTGTGTCTTGCTCGCTCCATTTCTACTTCCTCCCCCCTTGGCCCTTGTCTCCTTCTCTCTCTCACCATTCTCTCACTTTCTCCCCCTTTCTCTTTATATTTCCCTCTCTCATTACCTCCAAATATTTCTCTTTCTCACTCTCAAAATGTCTCTTTCACATACTCTGACATTATATCCTCCTCACTCTCTTTGTAAAACTCTTCACCTCTCCCGCTCTCTAATTCTGCCACTCTCATTTTCTTACTTCCTCTCTCATTTTCTCTCTTTTTATATCTCTCTCCCCCTATCTATA
>APFE030571659.1:5817-22657 GCA_000404065.3 Pinus taeda
AAAATTGAACTCAATTGGGGTATTTAAAAGGAATAATTGTTTGATATTATTGATATTATGAAATTTTCTCATGTTATTAATGTATTGATATTATGTTATTAATTTCCAAGGTACAAACTTTTCCTCAAATTTTTCATTTTAAAGAAAAATTATACTTAAAGGATTTGATTTCTCTTAATTCTTGATAGACTCATTTAGATGGATATATGTTGGTATACTAATTCAACAAGTGCATTTTTAGGGGCATTCAAGAGCAACTTTTCCAAATGCAAAGTGCCTCATTGTAACATGCAGGAACAACTTTTCCAAATGCAAAGTGCCCCATTCTATCTCTAGTTGGAAAATGAAGAATTAGGAAAGTAATCTATCCATTGTTTGTGCAATGCACTTATTGTTTTGATAGCAAATAACTAATCCATACTTTCTCCTACCCAAAGACTAAGATTAAAAGCCTCTAACCTATCCCATTAATATAAAAACTAGCCCATCTGAAATTGAAATAAGTATAAACATCATGCTTCCCATTAATATAAAGAAACCCTAACATATATTTATGAATAAAAAACAAAACTTGAACCCATGTCAATACATCAAGAGAGAAAATATATTAAATCTTAAACCATGCACTTATTTTTGCATAATTCATTTCTTAGAAGCTTGTGGTCCTTTTTGACGATATGGAAACACTTATGGCTAAGATCAGGCTTCCTACTTTTCTATTTTTAAGAGATCAAAGCCACTTTCCACTCTTTATTTTACCCTCGTGTATATATAATATAGATCTAACAGACTCTTTAAAAAACTGAAAACAACAAACATGATGTTAAAAACAATGAAAATGACTCTAAAAAACAATCCATATGCATCAATATGGCTTATTAATAATATTATTTTAAATTTTTCCACAGAAAAGGTTGGTGAGGTAAACGTTGTCCAACATAGCTCTTTACTTGCAAACCAACTACCCATCTTAAGCAATGATGCACTTCCCCCTAAGTTATGGACATAACTTTGGTTGCCTCTCCCTTTGAAATACATGTACCTAGGGCCTGTATGCAGCGTGCAACGAGAAAATCTTGGAAGTATTTTCCAGGTGCTTATGAGAGAAATAACCCATAGCTAGAACCCGACTTTCTCGAGTGGCAGGGTATAATTCTGCACTGGAAAAATGAGGGAGAGCTAAATAAATACTAACTGAAATTAAGAGGCTAGAAATGGAAAACAAATTGGTAGAACTTAAAGGTGAAGAACTCTGTAGCATGTCTAAGGAGAGAACCCAAGATGAAACAATCGTAAGAAAGAATCTTCATAAACATTTTCATATTACGTTGTGAAGGTCTTCATGGTTAGAACTTGACTTCGTCGCATGGAAGGATATAAACCTGTGTTAGCACAACTAGGGAGAGCTAAATGCTATTCAAAATCAAGAGGCCAAAAATATAAACTAATTGAAAAAACTGAAAGTAGAAGAACTCTCTAGCATATCTAAGAAAACCACCAAAGATGAAATATTTGTTCCTAGAAATAATCTTCATAAACATTGTCCTATTATATTGTGGAGGTATCACAAGAGAAGCATGTAAATTAAGTAACCAAATCCAATGGGTGCAACATCAGGGATTGCTAATATTGCCCCATCTTAATTCACTAAGTATTTAGCATATGAGTAAGCTAGAGTTGGTTCTTCAACAAATAAGATTTGATACCGATTAAATTATAGTAAGAATAACATTAGTTGAAGGTACAAATCTCGAACAAACTAATATTATGGGAATCCACACATGCATGGTTTGTTTCACTAGTCGAGTGGAATAATACACATGTTTATTAAAAATTATCTAGAACTCAAAATCACTGCTATAGATGAAAGATAAATCAAGACAAACAAATAAATATTAAACGATGAACTTGTTAGGTTCCTATACCAATAAGTGTCATTTTTCATGATTGACATTGATAAGACCTAATATGTTCAAACCTTTGGCTGGTTGCAAATATATTCCATATTCCAAGAAAACAAAAAATTAAAAAATGAAAAGAGGGTATGCCCCAAAAGAAAAATCAAAGGGCAAGAAAATAAGATGGTCAAAAGAAAAAATGAAAGAAATGAACCCCAAATGAAAAGACCAGGAAAGTGTGCTAGTCCAAAATGCCACTACTGTTCCATTTTTGAAGAATTTCATTGTGTGCAGTTGCTTGACTCTTGCCACAGTTGATGGATGGCGAAAAATAGTAATCTTGGCCAAATTCATGTTTAAATTTCTTGTCTTAGAGATAGAGAATGAAACCTGTTCAAACTGTTTAATCTTGGCAGGTGATTAGCTAGGTAGAGAAGCAAAGGTGCTTAATAGCTAAATCTGAGCCCTTGGAAGAAATCAGGGCAGACTTAGATAGGAGGGCAGCTAAAAGAAAAGAAGAGAGTAAGGGTTTGCTAGTTTAAATGCACCCAAGGAAAGAGGAAAAAAAATGTTAGATGTAATAGGTCGGGTAGGTAGTTTTGATGTTGCGGAAGCAGACTTATGAGTAATTTTGTCTTTTAAAGATAACTCATCTCTCATGAATATCATAAGCACAATGACAATGGTTTGGCTCCGAAACAGATGAAGCATGACTAACTTCCCTCACTCTTCTCCCAAAAATCACTCACTAACCTCCCTTCAAGGATGTTGAGATCTGCTCAATACTCCTAAGAACACTCCATTTGATGAAAAAGGTTTAAGAACAATGACATTTTGCTTAAAGCAAGAAGCCACATTTCTTGTGTAAAATCTTTCTTTTTTTGACTCTCTCTATAGCCTAAGTTTCACTGTACAACTTAGTGCTCATTATCATATCATTTCGAAATTTCATATTAACATATTAACTATATTATATAAATCCCTATACTTTCCCCCCATGCCCGTACTATATAAAATACATAAAAAACCCAAAATTTTAAATATCTCGCCTCGCGCTTAGTTATAGCCATATACTAATGTTTAAGGGGGTCCAAGGTTTATTCGAAACCTTATGGACAACCCTCCCCGCGCGCGCATTTATAAAGTTTGATTAACGTTTGGTTAATCAATACTTAAACCTCCCTGCAGCCAATCATAATAGCCCCTATATATTATAAAACATTAAAATAATGGCGGGTCCCCACGCCATATTCCTCTGTCAGCTCCTGTCATCGTCAACCGTTGGATTCGGGCCTTCCCATCCGACGGCCTTAATCGATATCGAAACCCTTCTGATTCCTGAAGGTTAGCGTCCGGGGAACTAGGTGGTATTTCCATCGTACAAAGGACACGCGGCGCCCTCCTGGCGTGTTTGCTGCCCCTCCTCCGATACCACTTAAGCCAATAAAGTGGTGTGGAGAATACCGCTTACCACCTCGCTGACTCCCACGCTGACGTCATAACCACGTCACTGCTGCCACGTCATCGCCACACCCCCACTACACGACAAAAACTCCATCATGCTGACGTCATCCGACCGAAAAGCGCCAAAACCCGCCAAAGTCATTTTTTTGTTAAAAACCCGTGAAAACGTCGTTTTCATTCATTTTCGCCTGTTTGTCTATGCATGACTATTACATGCAAATTACAATGAGGCCACTACCAGAGCTCCAGTCCGCCACCTGGCCAGCCTAATCCGACATCCCAGTCTGCAAATTCGTCGTCCAAACCTGCAAATTACTCCAGTGCACCGTTAAAAACAGGTATTTACCGTAGTCCTACTTCTAAACCCAGTGAATTTCTGTTTTCTCTGCAAAATTGTCTAAAGGACCCGAATTCTTGTTAAAATTCACCATATTGCCTTCAAATAAGCGCACCGGAATAACTATTTTGGCCCATTTTTACAAAAAACCCTGCAAATTTCGTTCTTCTCTGTAAATTCACCCAGAAAGCTAAGTTCATATCCACCGTGGTCTGCAATTCCCGGAGAAGAACCCTTGAACTATTGTTTTGCCTATTTTTGCTACAAAACCCGAGTTTTACAGCTAAAACATAGTGAGCAAGCATGGAAGCCCCCGCGCCTGTGGCCCTCAATGTCGCACCCCTCAATGCACCACACAAGGAATTGAAATGGTTACCCCTAGCTGATAGAGATTTTCAGATTCAAGACTTAATGGGTGATAAGAACCATCTCCAAGTATTTTGTGAAATCAGCGACAGTTATAGGAGCAATGCTCGTGTCTATGGAATATGGGAATCCAATTTGCCCATATACTACCTCCCCTCTGTCAATATTTTCCCATAAATTATCCACTTATGCTGTGCCAATTATGACCCCACTCAAAGAGCAGTGATGACTCCATCTGGAACTGTCCTCTTCTACATTACTCCTGAGTCCATAAATGAAATGCTGCACTTCAAACCTACTCAACCTCTAGCTCCTCTGTCTATGCGATTCTTGCTTGAAGAGGGTCCTAAACTGTCCAGTTCAAAAATAATCAGAATAGCTCAATTATTTATGAGACCAGATCGCCAGCCCAAAGAGCCACCTCCATATGTCCATGTCTGGTTCAATAAGGCTGAGAAATTCATCATTGATATGATATCTTATATCCTGGGATTCAAAACAAGTGCGTATGTTGATGAGACCACATTAGTTATGTTATCAATTTTTACTCCAGGCCAGCCTCCTACTGTGAAATATGATTATGCCACCTTCATAGCCAATAAGATACATGAGCAATTCATGAGTCTAGACAGAGAGGGAGTCTTTAAGTACTCATCCTATATATATCATTCGTTCTTATACTATCAAACAGACAATTTTCAGTTCCCTATTAGAAAATTGGATTCCAAAGGAGAAAGAAGGTCTATAGTATTTTGGACCTTAGTCTTCCACCATGTTTTTGACTCTCCTTATACCTACTGTGAGTTCATTGATCTGTTTGTATATCCGGTCTCCTCTCTATTAATGAACACTCCCCCTCCTAGGTTTTCGGTTGAGATGCAAAAGATTTTGCAGCTGTCCAAAAACCACAGAATAGGTGACTGGTACCTCTACTAGAATCACACTGAAGTCAGAATATATGGCTATGAGCTGTGTCCTTACTAGCTGTCTAGATATGTGCCTATGACACTATTTTCCTTGGAGTATTTCAGGCAACTCACAAATGCAGACTTAACTCACTTTCATAGTACAAAGAAAAAGACCCAGTTGAGAATAAAGAATTAGTTAGGCCCTTTTATCATTAACAAGAAGGAAGCCTACGCAGATGCTGACAAAATATTGGGAGAAGATCTCAAGTTAAAGAAGAGTTTTTGGTGGGTACCCTATGACCCAAATGATTTCATATGTAATAGGAGAGCAAAATATAGGTTATCAGCTTATAAACATTCTAAGCTCCCCAAAGTAGAGCAATTTTCCAATCAGAATGAGTGGGTAGAGGGTACATTAGTAGAGGAAGTTACCGAGGAAGAGAAATTGGAAAAAGCCATGAAAGAGCTTGAAAAAACGCTTGACCTGGACTCTTTTGGACAGGTATATTTCAAGCTTCCTGAGCACACTGGAGGTGATACATCATTTGCTGAAACTTCTCAGCAGCCCACACAAAAAGGCAACACAGGGTCAGCTAAGGGCAAGGAGGTAATAGACATAGAGCAGGAAACAATGACAGATCAACCAGCTACATCAAAGGAACAAACACAAAGGCAAGCCCCTTCGGCACAGACAAAGGCACTTGAAATCCCTGCACTACAAACTCCTCTAAATGAGGAAAGAGGCAAGAAAAGAGACAGATAGGAAAGCACCCCCGTGAGTGGACTAGCAGAATAGCCAGGGGAAAAGAGGCAAAGGTTAAATCCTTACTCTGAAGAGGAACTCTTGGAAGAAACAACAGGCAGTGAAAAGGGTGAGGGAATGACTGAACAACAAACTTCTCCAATGGAAAATGATCCTTAGTCACTTCAAGCCCACCATGCAACAGCCACAGTCAGCTGCTGATTATATCAGGACCAATCTGGAGGTATTAGCCAAGGACATCGATCCAATGGACCAGATTGAATTGCATAAGCAACCCGGTGAAATGGTCTACTCTACATTGGCAGATAAAGCATTATTGGCTCACAAGTTACAGAATTCAATGAATAACACAACTGTCCAATTGGATTTAGAAAAAGCTTCCTCTTTAGCCAAGGATAACAAAATCAAGTCCTTGGAAGAGATTATCATTGAGCTGGGACATGATCCCAAAGATGCCAAAGGCATACAAGCATTAATTAAAAAGAAGGAGGAAGACATTGCAGCCTTGAGAAAGCAGTTGAAGCTCCTTATTGATATGCATCCACAAACCATAGAGGTTGCACAACAAAAAGAAGAAGAGGACATGATGGATTTGCTGATGAGAATGAATCAAAGATTGAATGAGACAGAGCATGCATTGGAGAAAACTTTACAAGAAAAGCAGGGAGAATCGACTTCCTAGCCACCTGAAATACCTCCAACGAGCACAACTGCCCCTCCTGCAATTACCACAACAACCCCCCCCTACCACTGTCCTAGAAAATGTTGTAGAAATCACCGCAGATACTTCAACAACAGTAACAACAACATCAACAACACCAGGTACTAGCATGAGCATAGAGCAACTAATGAAGGCAATGGAAGAGCTAAAAATACAGTGTCAGAATTGAAAGGGATCAAAGAAAAATTGGCAAAAATGGAAATAAGCTATGATAAATCTAAAATCACTGTAGCAGAAAAAACAAGAGAGGTGAAAACATTAGAAAATAAGGGGAAGGATTTGGAAAAGGACCTCTTGTTGGATAAACCTCTGGGAGAAATCAGAGGCATTTTGTGGGCTAACATTAATAAATCCATTAACAATGTATGGAGGTCTGTGCAGGCTATTTATGAACAAATTGGTTTGATAGGAATAGCCCAGGTGGAAGTCCAGAAAACAAGAGCTTTATTGGGGCACATACCTGAACAAGCAAACAGGTTAATACATTTTTTGAATAGCAAAACCAATGAAGAGCTAGCAACACTGGATATCAAAGATAGGACAAACACCATTTTAACAATCAAGAGAGTTCTAACCATGAGAACTCTAATGCAGAATCTAGAAAGAAGGTGCGAGGAGATGCAAGTTGAGGTCAATTCTTTCACAGAAAAATTTACAGTCCTGCATCAAAAGGGCTTGCCAAGTCTTTTAAGAAGTAATAACCGTCTGCTTAAACATAAGGATTATGAATATAAATTAAATAAACATGCTGCTGATCAAGTAAATGTTTCATCAAGCACTGCAGCAGAGAAGGCCCTTCCATCTGGCCAAACCCTCTACAACCACTTGGAAAATCTATTTTACATTGAGCATGAAGTGAATCATCTATTCACTGCCCCACCTAATTTCTCCAGTTACACAAAAACCGACGAAACTTTGAGAAAATTGCAGAGGTATCAAATACTAGGACTAGAATGGTGGCAAAGCATGTTGGAAATCCTGTAAGTTTTCTTTGATCAATGAAAAATTCTCAACCATTCACTATAATGCAAAGAACAAGAATGAGTCATAGTCATGCGGATCAAAGCATATCACGTCGGAAGTAAAGGAGGTCCGGTCAGGGCAGGCAACAACGCGGAATTTACATTGAAGACAACTACCAGCCTACTCACTGAGGCTAAAAGTCGACATTATCTCGCCAACTAAGCGGCCATCGCATCAACATTTACTTCTTCTCTTATCTTTTCTCTATTTCCAAGATCATTTACTTCTCCTTTTAAGTAGTTGGAATGAGTTATTGCTAAAGATATTATCTATTTGAGATATTTTGTAACATTTCTATATAAATACCTCCCCAGGCAAACTATTCGGGGTTGGTTGGTGATAATTTCTTAAGACTGCACTGTAACTCCGAAGATTTGTTGAATACAAAAGGTTGTTGGATTTCATTGTTGGTGACTCTCTGAATGTGGAATTCATGCTCTGGGCCCTGCTACAGAATTCTTGAACCATATTATGGATAAATAAGTTTCTCCTCACCTGTGTTTTACAGTGTATGTGTTTATATACATCATAGATGTTTCATGATCTTAGTAATGGAGAAAAGTACTAGCTCAGAATTTGTTTGTTTACACTCTGTGTTCAATCTCTATTATTGTTAATGTTTTCTTCAGAATTAGCATAAATAGGAATTCTTAATTGCTCCTATTTACTTGGTTCTTACATATTGATTTAATGCTAAGAAATTCTTAATTTCTTCTTGGTCATAATCATTCACTTTCCTTCTATCTGTCTGTTGAAGTATTCTTAACTGCCCTTCACCTACAGACTTCATCCCATCTGATTCAGCTTATGAATTGTTCCATGACTGATTACCCTGCTCTGTAATACCTCCTTCTATCAAAGAAACCATATCCAATAGTTCCACCTCCTAGACTCCATTAGCCCAATGGACTCAACTTCTCAAATTTACAACCCTGTCCTACTAAACACCACCATCCAAAACTCAAAACCAGACCCTTGTACTTCATAACTAGCATAATATACCTAAGAACAAAGCTAAATTTGAAAGAGAGAGCCCTCTCTGGATGCAGATTGGCTAGAATCTGTGTTCAAAAGATTGGTCTGTGGTTACCTCGGCCGTATTCCCTTCTTAGAATTTTCTGAGGGAACAACCTGAGTGCTAACAGAACTGAGGCAGATTGTACACAAAATGATTATGTACAACACACAAAACTAGACACCCCATTTGACTTATAGGATCACATGGAAGGACTTGCATACATCGATGTGTGTGAAATGGTTCACTCCATGCCACTTAGTGATATATGTAAACAAAATATGTGGACTTATACCTCGACAAAACCCATACAAATAGGGAGAGAAGGTTGGTTCATAGATTTGCTCTAGGGTTGAAGCAATCAATCTATAGATCACTTGATCCACTAATGACAGAATGGTTAGGGGTCTTATTTCAAAAGACCTAGGCTTTGGAATCGAAATTATATTCATTCCCTCAAACTCGAATGAGTCGTTTAACAATCTCTTTTCTATGATGACTAATTTGGAAAGAGAGGTTCCTGATATTGTTAGGTCCCTATAACACTAGTGTAGCCCCCTTATTGTTATTGTTGTGCCCCATAGAAGCCCAATATTGTTATTGTTGTACCCTTACATTATTATTGTTATGTAGGCTATGATTATATTGTGACCCCTTGGACTCCTATATATACAAAGTAGGTCTTGTCATTTGTATCGTCAAAGAATTGTTCATTTATGTAATGTAAAGGAGGTTTTCCCCTCGAAGAGGATACTTTTTAAGTCGTTTATCCATCTTTTTGTGAGATGGTGTCATAACATTTTGTATCAGAGCTTTGGATTCTAGGGTTTCCCTGTTTCAAATAAGTCATCATAGAATTTACGCTATAATGGTTTTTTTATGAAGCTTTAAAAGTTGAAATTTCGATCACGTGGAGCCGAAATCTCCGTAAACATGTTTCCAGAATTTCAGATCTTGGTTTGCCTTATTTTTGAGAAGAAGTTAGGGTTTTTTCATGCTCCAAAATTCAGTCTCAAAAAAGTGATCGAGGGAAAATCGTCATAAATTTCTCTTAAAGATTCATATTGGAATTTTGTAAAAATTAATAGAAAGAGAATATACTGTAGTTTCGTTTGTATAAAATTTAGGGCAAAAGGTTGAAATAATGATGTGGTATTTCATACAAGTTCGCTCTACTAAACTAGTCCATAATAAGGTCATTGTGGGAGATCTGACATAACATTATATTGGAAAATCCAATTATTGTATGAATTGTGGCATTGGAAAGAAGACTCAGAGGGATACCGTAGAAATGAATTTCAAACCTTGGAGATCCGAAATTACAGAGTTACAACCGTTTAGAGATCGAGCTCTTAAAAGCAAAAAAAATGTGTCACTATTTGTTTTTTAAATTACATAAATTTTGTTTAAAAAATTAGTTTGAAGTGATTCCAAGGGCATATTGAAGCATATATATCAGCATTGGTTTCTAAAATTCCTCCTAAACAAAAAATTTCTACAACCATTAAGCCATCATAAATATCTACTACGACGCATGAAGAAGAAGAATTGGAGCAAGATATATCAAAATTACGGGACCAAGAGCAACAAATTTCACTCTCACAAAGAGCAGTCAAAGATGAACTAAAGGGGGACATGGATGGTATAAAAGGAAACATGGAGGTTTTGAAAGTAGACATGGATGTGATGAATGTCATTGGAATGCTTGACAAAGTTGTTGCAAGAAAGGCTTTGAGGTGGTGACAAGGTAATCCATGAAAATCATGAAGAGGGCAAAACAAATATGAATTATGATTTTAGAGACTCCAATTTGGGGTTTAAGAACCGTAAAATTCCAAAGATAGATATGAGGAAGTTTGATGGCAAATATCCGGTAACGTGGATACTTTAGATGGAGCAATATTTTGATCTATAGGATGTGCAACCATCACAAAATGTACATTTTACATCTTTACATTTAGAACCCAATTGGTTTGCATGGTATAGATGGTATTTTATGCGTAAATCACTTGTCACCTCGTTAATTTTTACAAAGGAAATGATAGCACATTTTGAATATATAAAGAGCAACACCTTCTTTAGCAAATTGATAAATATCCAACAAAAGGGTTCAATGACAAAGCACATTGAAGACTTCCAAAAATTAAATATTAGGGTAATGGATATTCCAAAGGAGCATATGATTGATGTCTTCATAGGGACTTTAAAATATAACATCCAACATGAGGTTCACCTTTGGGAACCTGATTCATTGGATAAGGAATTCACGGTGGCAAGAAAAATTGAAAACAAAATTATGGCAATAAGGAAGTTTACCACTCACAACTATAAAGATGGAAGTGTTCCTGCTCGTAGTATTCAACAACCTACAAGGTTGACACCATAACAATTGGAGGAAAAAAGAGAAAAAGGGCTTTGTTACATTTGTGATAACAAATACACTAAAGGTCATAAGTGTGCCAAGAAAAAAATATTCTACATAGATTGTGAAGAGGAGGAATAAAAGGAACAAGTAACATCAAAACATGAGGATATACACCAAGAACCAACCCTAAAGAGAGAAAAAATGAATCCAACCATATCTTGTAATGCATTTATGGGAATTACCACTCCTCAAACTTTCAAGATAGAAGGATATATCAAGAAGAAAAACATAATAGTGCTGATTGATTAAGGTAGTACCCATAATTTTATTCATTGTAAGATAGCCAAGGAATTGAATCACTTCCTATATCTAATACCATAATGTCAACTAAGGGTTGCAAATGGAGGAACTATAATTTTTTTTGGAAAATTCCATAATATCAAGTTAACCATTGGGGAATATGTATTGAATACTCCAATAATTTCTATTCCAATGGGTGGTGCTAATGTTGTACCAGGAGTCCAATGGTTACAATCTTTGGGGATGATAACTTTCAATTTTCAAGAAATTTCTTGAAATTTTTTTGGGAAGGAAAGGAAGATGAATTAAGGGGTATCACATGTAAAGAAGGAAAGATTGTAAACTATAATGGCATGACAAAGCTTCTAAAGAAAGAAGAAGAGGGTGTAATTGCATAATTATTCTCACTAGAGGTTCAAACATTGAAATCATCTATTTCTTTAGATCTCCAAAATTCCTCGGACAATCATTCCAAGGTGTTTGAGACTCCCAAATGCTTCCCACCTATTTGTGATCATGATCATTTATTCATTTGATTCCAAGAAGTGTTCTTCCAAGCATCAGGTCTTATGCCCAATAGATTGAAATTGAATATATGGCTACCAAAAATGCTAGAGGCTAGTATAATTAAACCTAGTCAAAGTTATTCCTATGCTGCTGTAGTATTGGTGCATAAGGATGGATCATGGTGTATGTTTCAGGATTATAGGGAGCTCAAAAATATCACTATTAAAGGTAAATTTCCCATTCCTGTGATTGATGAATTGTTGGATGAATTACATGGATAAGTTTACTTCACCAAGATAGATCTTCATTTAGGATATCATCAAATTAGAATTGATACTGAAGACATTCCAAAAACAACATTTAGAACTCATGAGGGTCATTGTGAGTTTTTGGTCATTTCTTTTGGCCCTACTAATGCACCTTCCACATTTAAAGGTTTGATGAATTCCATTTTCAAACCCTTCCTTAGAAAATTTGTGTTAGTATTTTTTGATGATAAACTAATCTACAACAAGTATTTGAATGATCATGTTCAACATGTTGATAAGGTGCTCAAACTATTGGAGGAGAAACAATTATATGCAAAAACCTCCAAATGTTTCTTTGGAGTATAAGAGGTGGAATATTTGGGTCATATTGTATCTCATGAGGGTGTTAAGGTAGATCCTAACAAAATTAAATCCATTAAGGAATGGAAAACCCCCACAGCCATAAAGCACCTTTGAGGATTTCTCAGGTTAACAGGGTATTATCGCAAGTTTGTTAAGAATTATGGGAGAATAATGACACCTCTAACATAATTACTGAAGAAAGATGAAATCTTGGACTCCATAAGCAATAAAGGCCTTTGAACATCTTAAAGAGGAAATGTGCCAAGCACCAGTCTTAGCTACGCCACACTTCACAATTTATTTTTTATTGTGGAATGTGATGCCTCAGAACATGGAATTGGTGATGTTTTAATGCAAGAAGGAATACCCATTTATTTTGAAAGACGTCCAATAAAAGGAAAGTATTTACACATATTTATGAGAAGGAAATGTTGGAAATACTACATGCACTAAAGGAATGGTGACCTTACCTAATGGGAATACACTTCAAGGTAAAATCATATCATGATAGTCTTAAATACTTTTGGGAACAAATATTATCTTCATAAGAGCAACGAAAATGGGTGACAAAGATGTTGGGTTATGACTTTGAAATCGTCTACAAAAAAGGGAAGTAAAATGTTGTTGCAGATGCACTCTCAAGAAAAGATGAGGATGTGGAAGCATTACTTTGTGCCATTTCTATTATCCAACCTGAGTGGATAACCAGAGAAAGGGATGAATGGAAGAATGATGAACGTCACTCATTGAAATTTTTAGCAATATCCCAATACATCTGATAAATTTATCTAGAAAAATTATTCATTATGGTAAAATATCACTTATATCTTTGTAAGAATTCCCAACTCAAACAAAATATTTTTTTGGAATTGCACCTCTCCCTTAGGAGGGCACTCAATATTTTTAAAAACTTATCATAGGGTCAAGACATATTTTTTTTGGGATGGCCTTAAATCTAATATTTAGAAGTTTGTGGCAGAATGTTTCATTTGCCATCGAAATAAAGTTGAGACAATTAAGACCCCAAGTCTGTTACAACGTTTAGCCATTCCAGGTGAGCATTGGGAGGAGGTATCAATGGATTTTATCACAGGTTTACCCAAGTCTGAAGAAAAGAGTTTCATCATGGTTAGTTGATATAATTAACAAGTATGCACACTTTTGTGCATTATTTCATCCTTTTAAATTCAGTACAATTGCTACTGCAATTATGGAAACAATTCAAAAGCTTCATGGAAACCCATATATTATAGTAAGTGACAGAGATCCCATTTTCAATGGAATTTTTTGGATGAAATTATTTTCTTGTACTCAATTCGCTCATAGCTCATCTTGTCATCCTCAATCTGATGGGAAAACTGAGATAGTGAACAAATGTGTGGAAGGATATCTTCGTTTCTTTATATCTAATAGAAAAACATAATGGGTCAAGTGGTTACATCTAGTTGAATGGTGGTATAACACTTCCTTCCATATTGTAGCAAAAATTACACCATTTATGGAACTTTAGGGATATCATCCACCATCCATCACATCATCTTTAAGAGAAAATTATAAGGTTCAAGTAGTGGAAGATCACATCAAGCATCAACAACAAGTTATCCAACTCTTAAATGATAACCTTACTATGGCAGAGAATTGAATGAAACAACATGCATATCAGCATTACAGTGAAATAAGTTTTGATGTAGGTGACTTGGTATTTTTACAACTACAATCATACAAATCAATGTCTCTCAAGCAAGCTAAAAAGGATAATAAATTATCACCCAAGTACTATGGTCCTTACAAGGTGTTGCAAAATATTGGTACTATGGCATACAAATTGGAGCTACCTGCATCTTCTCGAGTACACCCAGCTTTCCTTGGTTCATTCTTTAAGAAGGTTATCACTGAGAAGATTTTAGTTCAAACAGTCTTGCCAGAACTTGATGAAGAAGGAAAAATCATATTTGAGCTTGAAGCGATAATGGAAACAAGAACCTTATCTAGGGAATCGATCAATTTCAGAGTATCTCATTAAGTGGAAGAACTTAACCACTGAAGATTCCACATGGGAGGATGACAATTTTATACAGAAGCATCCAAAACTACTCAAGTGTTAAGGACAACACTTTTTTGAAGGAAAGGGGCATGTTAGGTCCCTATAATACGAGTGTAGCCCGCTTATTATTATTGTTGTGCCCATGTAGCCCCTATATTGTTATTGTTGTGCCCCATAGAAGCCCACTAGTGTTATTGTTGTGCCCTTATATTATTATTGTTATGTAGGCACTGATTATATTGTGACCCCTTAGACTCTTATATATACAAAGGAGGTCTTGTCATTTGTATCATCAAAGAATTGTTCATTTATGTAATGTAAATGTGGTTTCACCCTCAAATAGGATACTTTTTAAGTCATTGATCTATTTTTTCGTGAGTTGGTTGCATAACAGATACAATTTTAGTGGAAAGAGCCAGTGTGAGCAAACCCAGGTGTGCTTTTATCTATTTGTATAACCCACGCTTTGTTACACACTAGACGAAGAGGGAAATGAGCACTTGCAATTATGAACCATTTTTCTTTCCACAAATTTCTTATATTTATTTAATGTGTTATTGCACCAGTTTAATGTATAATAAATTACCAAATAATATGCCATCATGTAGTAATAAATTGCTACGTACGCATGCCAACTTAATATATATATATACTAGAGCTACGTATTGGTAAGTGTTAGGTCCCTATACTACTAGTGTAACCCCTTATTATTATTAGTACAACCACCTTATTATATTGTTGAGCCCATGTAGTCCCCATATTGTTATTATTGTGCCCCATAGAAGCCCAGTATTGTTATTATTGTGCCCTTACATTATTATTGTTATGTTGGCTTTGATTATATTATGACCCCTTAGACTCCTATATATAGAAAGGAGGTCTTGTCATTTGTATCATCCAAGAATTGTTCATTTTTATAATGTAAACGAGGTTTCCTCCTCGAAGAGGCTGAATTCTAAGGCGTTTATCTTTCTTTTCTATCTTTTTGTGAGTTGCTTTCCTAACATTTGGTATCATAGCTTTGGATTCTAGGGTTTCGCTGCCCCAAACATGCCTTCGTGGCATTTTCACTATAATGTTTTTCTATGACATTTCATAAGATAAAAAAAAAACCCATTTGCGATGAAATCATTCTGAACCTCGGATCTAAATTTCAGATCTTGTCTCGATATATTTTCGAATATTTGATCTAAGGAAGTTAGGGTTTTTGCAAGCTCCAAAAGTCCATCTCAAATAGGTCATCATGAAATGTTTGCTATAATTTTCTTTCTACGAAGGTTAAGACTCTGAAATTAAAACCCATTTGATTTGAAATCGTGGGGAAGCTCGGGCCCGAATTTCAGATCTTGTTTTGCTATATTTTCAGAGATACAATCCAAGATATTTAGGGTTTCTGCAGGCTCCCGAATTACATCCCAAACAGGCGACCTGGGGAAAATCATCATAACTGTATCTCTGAGCATCTGATTGAAATTTCATAAGACGTTACAGAAAGAGGATTAACTGTAGTTTTCTGTGTATCTTTTTCAGATCCAAAGGTTGAAATAGTGACACGTGGAACTTCATACAAGTTCACTCTTCTGAAAAGGTATATAATCAGGTCATCTTGGGAGATTGTGCATAACTCTTTCTTGGAGAATCTAATTTCGATTAGACTGGTGGCATTGGAAAGAGGAAACATAGGGCTACTACAAGTCACGATTTTAGAACTGGGAGATCCGAAATTATAGAGCTACAGTCCTTTCAAGATCAAGCTCCTAAAATCAAGAAAGGGCGATATGAGGAAGTTTGATGGCAAGGATCCAGTAAATTGGATACTACAGATGGAGTAATATTTTGATCTACATAAGGTACTATAGATGGAGAAATACTTTTACAAAACGTATGTATTGCATCTTCATATTTAGAGCCGGATCAATTTTTATGGTATAAAGGGATTTGTTCTCGTAAACCACTTGTTACATGGTCAATTTTCACGAAGGAAATGATAGCACATTATGAGGATACAAAGAGCAACACCTTCTTTAGCCAATTGATAAATATCAAACAAAAGTCTTCAATGGTAGAGCACATTGAGGACTTTCAAAAAATGAATATAAGGGAAAATAGTATTATAGAGAAGTAGAGGATTGATGTCTCCATAGGGACTTTAAAGAATAACATTCAACATGAGGTTCGTCTTTGTGAACCTGATTCATTGGAGAAGGCATTCAGGTTGGAAAGAAAAGTGGAAAGCAAAATTATGGCAACAAGGAAGTCTACCCCTCACAACTATAAAGATGGAAGTGTTGTTTCTCCTAGCCTTCCACAACCTACAAGGATTACACCACAACAATTGGAAGAAAAAAGAGAAAAAGGGCTTTGTTACAATTGTGATAGCAAATGCACTAAAGGTCATAAGTGTGCTGAGAAGAATTATTTTACGTAGAATATGAAGAGGGGGAAGAAAAGGATCAAGAAACATCAAAAGAAGAGGATATATGCCAAGACCCCACCCCAGAGAAAGAAGAAATCAATC
>APFE030571664.1:0-11591 GCA_000404065.3 Pinus taeda
TTGGAAAATATATTATAATACTAACTCTATTTTTTCTATAAATACTAATATAACTAACTTGGCATGATTAAGTAAATTTCATATTTTTGTGATTAAGACATTTTTCCACTTTCCTTAAACCATGAATCCATCCCACCAAGTAAAATTAAGCTACTTTATCAACCATTAAATCTTAAAAGTGTAAATTATGAATGTTCAAGAAAACTAATTTTATAAAGTTACAAAGAGTTATGAAATTAAACGATATTAACGTTCAACTCCAACGATTACAAAAGGCTACCAAAAAATATATGGAATAGATTTCATTGATGAGGTCACTTTTCTTATGTAGTCCATAAGACCCTAACGTCTATCTGTGCATATATAGAAAGATTGAAAATATTCAGATCAGTAGAAAAAACATCCAGTTACATTTATCGCTATAAATTGCACCAATTTGGCCATCTAGGGTTTCTTATGATCAATCCCCTTTTGAGCACCCACTTCTCATATTAATTTTTTTATTATTCTTGCCTCATAGTGGCCATAGAATCATAAGATATTTTCGTCAACAAAGCTTTTGATTAGCATTGAGGAGGACTTGATAAGCAGTGATGAGGAGGATTTGATAAGTAGTGAGGAGTATTTGATGAGAAACAATGAGGAAATAAAAGGATATGAGCACTATCTAAAGGCTTCTTCCTCCATCACATGCATAAGCACACTTTAGACTTCACAAGTGTTGTGAGATGGATATAGATATGGTCCATTGATCTTCATGTCTGACACATATCCAGGCATTGATATTCTAATGGTTAATCATAGTTGGAACACCAAGTTTTGGTTTGTGAAACACTAATTTTTGTTTAGTGTCTGCACAAGCATGGAAATGCTTCCAACATCTTACTTCTCCTTCTAGTAGTTGAAAATCATCTCCCCATGCAAGAACCCTATGTAAGCACTTGATTTCATTGGCCCAACACCCTACTCGATGCTCTACTCTGTGATAATTGTTTGAATCCCCTTGAGCTTGATATCAACGACAATGCGTACTACCAACAATAATATGGATTTTGATATTGGTAAGAAATCATGTACATGTATACATCATAATAGAGAGTGCATGTATCAAAATTCACACTATGTTGCACATTCAACAAAGGGGTATCCTAGCACATATGTATATCATACAAAGGTATCTACCATATGTGTATATATTGTGAACCGTAGTAAAGGAATGATATCTAACACTCACATACATTAAAACAAGTCATCAAACTTATGCATATATCAGAAATCATAATATCAATCATGTCAAATGTACGATATCCAATATATGCATACATCATATGAGGCTTCAAACATATGCACATCATTAAAAATGTGCACGTCCTTGATCATATCAAAATAAGGATAAACTAATATTAAATTAGATCTTGAAGACAAACCACATTAGATGGTTCAAAACATCGACCAACAATTAATGATGTGATTCATGTGAAAGACCTTCTCATAAATAATATTAAATTGTCACAAGTGGTTATCATCATAAGAATTCCAATGCTTTGTGTAATATTAGTACTCAAAACATGAAATTATCAACTAGTATCAACCATGCTATCAAGGAAAAATCATGATATCCATCATTAAATAAGCATTAATATTATCTAAATTAATTAAGAAATATTAATACTCATAAAAAAATTAGATTTCTTTATCATCATATGCAATGTTTAATATAGATGAGAATAAATGGGATGGTGAGTATAAAACATTTCCTTTTACTAGTTAGACATATGTGTCAACACAACATCATTGTCAAGTGAGCAACATATCTAAAAGGGGTTACTTATCATATTCCATAATGAGATACATTTATCAAGTCACATATATATGATGTATAAACTAAGTATCTAATTAAGAAACATCACAGAAGAGGAGTTCAACTAAAACTCAAATTTTAGTTATAGTGTATCCATCACATAATTCAAATTTAATATAATTGTAAAGGCTAATTTGAGTGACTTTGCTAGACATCTCCTTTCATAATTTAAAACTATGACATATACTAACAAAAGTAGTTCCATAATTTAAAAGGAAAAATATAAAAATTAAAACAAATAGAAAATATAATAGTATATAAGTGAATTATATAGATGTATATATATTTTTTTATATATTAATTTTCAAGGGGATAAGGGAAAGTATTTTATTATGCTATATCCTCCAATAATAATATGGGAATGTACTTTCTTGTCCCAAGTGTTAATAGAAAGGGTATAAAGCTATAAGATCATAGTGACAAGAAACTTAGAATCTATGCCTAAACAAATAAAAAATCTTCATTAAACTGCTATCTAGGTTGATGTGTGCAAGTGGGAGTATGAAGGTTGATTATAAATCACTCAATTGAATCATCATGCTTTTATTTGATGTTATAATTAGAACAATAACATATTCAACAATTTTTATTGTATAATTTGAAATAAATTCATAATATCATACTAAATTACATAAATATCTAATTAGAAAAAGACAAAGAGTTTCTTCTTATTGAGTAAAGTAGTCTAGATCTACTTTAATTCTATATTTGTAAGCATAGAGAGGGATCAAATATTTTAAGGTGCAAACCTCTTTCAATGTGAAAAGAGATTTGATCTTCATTGGTGCTTGGTAAATCGAGAGTTAAAATAGATTTAAGCTAGTTTAATTACTAATTATAGTTAATTATAATTAAAATTATAAACATACCCCTAAATATAATTATTAATTATCTTATTTTATTTTATATTTTATTTTAATATATTTTGATCAAGTCAAAATGTTTAAAAGACATTAGAACATCTCTTCTATACATAATAACTTAATGTTTGGAGTGTGTCTTTCAATACAACAATAATATAAAAAGATAAAATAAACTTAATAAAGTGCATGCAATACACACAATTTTCTTCTGCATCTTAATAATAAAGATCTTTGCTAACAATCTTTTACTTCATTAATGAATGTGAAAAATAAAAAACTCAACCCAAAAGAAAACAAGAAAATAATGTTTCGTGACTTGAAAGGTGATTAGAAAAATAAAAAAATACAATTTTAATATTTCCTAAATACAAATATGCTAAATCAAAAGATCCAATGTAGGTTTCCACTACATTAGATATACTTTTATATCGTACATAATTAGTTGGAATGATCGGAATATGAGCTATAACAATTAAATTATGGTTCAAAACCCAAAAACATACATGAATTATTTTTAAAGTCTTTTGATTTTATAAAAATTCTATAACTTATGTGAACTAAAAAGTGTTTTTAGAAAAATTATTCAGAGAAAAGTAGTGTGCATTAAAAGAAAAATAACTAGAAAAATAAATACCATAACATAGACTCTTTATTATAAATAATTGGATAATTTTTGGTATTTTTTTGAATAATTCTCCACTTTCTTCAAACTATAAGGATCTCCCACCAAGTCAAATTAAAGTACTTTGTCGCCCAATAAATTTTAAAGGTTTCCATTGGGAGTGTGCATGAAAACTAGCATATAAGGTTACAAACAGTTGTAGAATTAAATTAAATTAATTACCCATGATTACAAAATGGTATAAACAAAAAAATATATTCAACAATTTTCATTGACGAGGTTACTTTGGGTATGTGATCTGACTTTAATATGTGTAAATAGCCAGAAACATCATCAAGTTCTGGGTCGGTAGAAAATGGGCATATCATCAATCCCCTTCTCATCGCCCATTATAATGTGTATATTTAAATTTTTTTGGTGCATTTTGAAGACACACTTGAATTAAAAATAAAAAATAAAATAAATAAATAAATAATTGTTTTTATAAAATTCCCATAACTTATGTAAATCCAGAAATTGTTTTTCTAAAAAATACTATAATAATACAATCTTATATAACTGACTTGGGATGATCGAATAATTTTGGTATTTTTATGATTAAAATATTTCTCCACTTTCCTTAAACTAAGAGTACCTTGCACCAAGTCAAATTAAACCACTCTCTCAACCATTAAATCTTAAAAGGTTTCCATTAAACTAATATATAAAGTTACAAACCGTTGCTAAATTAAATTAAATTAATTGTCCAATTGCCATGATTACAAAAGGCTACTTAAAAAAATGGTATGAAACGGTTTTCATTGACCAGGTATGTGGTCCATAAGACCTTTATAAGTGTGGATAGCCAGAAAGACCATCAAGCTGTGGGCGGGTAGAAAAAATGTCAGTTACATTTATCGCTATAAAATGCACTAATGTGGCCATCTAGGGTCGCATAGGATCATCGCCCACTTCTCATATCGCCACATAATCGTAAAGGATTTGATTAGCAGGGATTTGATAAGCGGAGATGAGAACTATCTAGAGGCTTCTTCCTCCATGCCTGTCCCTGCATAGACCATCCACCTCATCTCTCAACAAAATTTATTGCGGGCTCAGAAAAGGGATTTAGAAAAGGTGATGGAAATCCTTTTTGTAAAGGAGCAACATGCTCGCACACTCTTAATTCATCATCGCTGGGATTTTCAAAGACTGATGAATGCATATGTTGAAAGAGATGTTGAGTGGTTTTTTTCACAAGCGGGTGTTGCAAATAGACCGGAATCCACAAATTTCGTAGTTACCATCTGTGATGTGTGTGCAGAGGAAGATTTGAAGGAGGGGGACACCACAATGATGGATTGTGGTCACACTTTCTGCAATGTCTGCTGGACAAAGCACTTTCTTACTCAGATGAGAGAGGGACAAAGCGAGCGGATTAAGTGCATGGATCCGGAATGTAATGTCATCTGTGATGTTGAAGCAGCCCAATGTTTCGATCGCTTCCTATTTGAGTTCCCCATTGTGGAAATGCAGTTGGAGTTGAAGGAGATGTTTACTGTGAGATCCAGTGCACTTGCGGGCATCAGTTTTGCTTCAATTGTTTGGCTCAACCACATTCTCAAAATTGGATTGAAATTAATACCAAGTAGTGCCCCAAATGTGGGAAAAACGTCGCAAAAGATGGTGGCTGCAACTTGGTTGTGTGGTGGCGCCACAAGCATTGCTGGGCACAGTTGTGGTCGAAATAAAGAAGTTATTGATTTGAAGAGGTACACGCATTATTACTCCAGATGGGAGGCACATAAATATTCGTTGAAGCTTGAAGCAAAGCAGAGGGAATTATTACAACAGAAAATGTTAGATTTTGGAAGCAAGGACTATAGTTGGTTGCTAAATGGGGTGCAAAGGCTCCTTAGATCAAGGCGTGTCCTCGCATATTCATGTCTTGGTATTTCACGTGTTTGGTGATGAAATACTCAAAGATATAGTGAGATCAGCAGCTACTGGAGCAAGCCGTAGAGAGACTTTCGAAGCTTCTTTCGAAGCTTATTCATCACCAGAATTTTATGGCCAATCCAAGGGAAGCTAGTGATCTCACTGTCCTGGCCAACACAGCGTGTGAACTGGAAGCTATTGATCTCACTGTCCTGGCCAACACAGCGTGTGAACAAATTTATGGGTGGATCCAAAATGATTTGCTGCTGAACTTTGGGTTGACAACACATCGCATTGCTCCATATAACTCCAATGGTATCCACATACTATCAGAGATGAAGTAGTCAATGATATATCCTTATAATTCTGAAGATGTCCACATACTATCAGATACATGATGTAGTTAATCAATGATATATCATTTGGATCTATGTATTAGAAAGATTGTGAGTAATGTTTGTTTTTGAAATAAAGTATTTTGAATAGTTTTCGTTCCTCAGAGCTTCTCAGATTTAATGGGTTTGTAATTCTATTGTCATAATTACATTAGTCATATATTTAATGTGTGTGGAGCTTTTCAGATTTAATGGGTTTGGGTTTGTAATTCTATCGTTGCTCATATATTTAATGTGTTTGGAGTGTTGTTATAGTGAATAATATTTGAAATTCGGTTAATAATTAATAAAGTTTAACCAACTTTAATGGTTTAAAAGTTTAATTTAAATTAGATAAAGTGATTTTTTTTCAAATATTATTTTGAGGAATTGATATGAGAAATGATATTATAATATTGATGTTATGATTATTGAAGTAGCGGGTTAGGTTTAATTTTTTATATTCATTTATGTTGTATTTAAGTTAAGCATTATTCAAGAGAGTACATTCTTTGTGAATAGAAATAATACACAATATACAACCAAAAGTAAAGATCAACAATAAGTATATAAAAAGAAAAATAAGTACAGTATGAAAAATATTATAAATTCGGAAAGCAACTTTAAGAAAGAATCAAAGATATTAATGCAAAAATGTTTAAAAAATGATGCAAGAATGATTAAAAAACATTAGGGGAAACTGTAGTTTCTATATAGGAAGACAAGATAAAAGAAATAAAATAAAATGTAACCTGTTTGAGGTTTCAAAATGGAGAGATAATCAAAACTAAGAAATAATTTTCTTTTAATGAAACGTGAGTTATAAAAAACAAGGTTTCAAACTCATATTTATGCATCATATATTTATATATATTTAATGGGTTCATGAATGGGACTAGCATTTGATATATTGAACTTTGTTTACTAAGTTAACAAAGAAGACCATGAGTGGAATAACCATTATTTAAATGG
Source organism: Pinus taeda (assembly GCA_000404065.3). Taxonomy (NCBI): domain Eukaryota; kingdom Viridiplantae; phylum Streptophyta; class Pinopsida; order Pinales; family Pinaceae; genus Pinus; species Pinus taeda. The sequence goes on from APFE030571664.1 coordinate 6,610, forward strand.
TCTTTACTAGAGTTAATATTTCACAAGGAATACCAATATAAGAGTTAAAGGGACACTGTGAAAACACTTATAAATCTGTGAATTGATATTGATGTGAACTACTCAAGTATTAAGCCAAAAAAATGTAAAAAAAAAAAACTTTGAAGAAATCATTAGCTAGGAAAATTATCTCTAAATTTTAATAAATCAATTTCAAATTCATCTCATTAATTAAGTTTAATGAATAAATAAATATTCTCCATGAATAATTTTAGAATATATGTAGTTTAAATAGCTACTTGCTTTATGAAATCTACAAAAACATATAATGATTTAAAAATGTGCACATTATAATACCTTTTATTAAAAAACAACCACCTTGGATTTCTATTAGCAAAATAAGATCCATTACATTGTTGAGATGTAAAGTCATCTAATATTCCATCATATGAATGTGTAAATTCCCATAAAATCTCTGGAGACTTATAAACTATAAGCATCTAAAAAAATTTTCCTATCAAAACTGCAAACCCCCATAAACAAGAATGTTGTTAATCTGCTTCCTTTGCAAACCAATGTAAACCCCACATAGCCATATTTTTGGCCCTAGTGTTGGTATCAAGTCCCCCATTCCAAAAAATCTCATATTGAAAGTTTTCATTTAATCTCATAATCTCACCACATCCACATTTACCTATTTGTGCCACCCCATCCAAAAACCCTAAAGGTAAATGAATATAGTGAGGTTTTTTGTGAAATGATAAATATTTAATGACACCTTGATTCTTGGAGTAAGACATTGAGGCAAAACCCTAAAGGTAAATGAATATAGTGAGGATTTTTGTGATATGATAAATATTCAATGACACTTTGATTCTTGGAGTAAGACATCCAGACAAAAATCCTATCACAAATCAAATTTGTGCTAATAGTCTAGCTCTAATATACATTTGTTGCTAGCATTCCATCTCCCAAATAATATATAATGGAATCTCATTTTATTAATTACATGATACATTCTAAACAATATGTCAATAGCCAAAGTGAAATCAGATTACACATGCTTCACACCTACATAGTGTTTAACAAAATTATAGTGAGAATAAACAAGAGGGTTATTTTACTAAAATGAAAGCATGTTTTTCATATAAAATCCTCCACTTCACATCATGGAGCTTGTATGATTAACCTATTTTCATCATGTAAATTATATTTATCCAATAGCTAGGTATGAAATAAGTTAGTTGCTTCATTAACAAGACTGGCTCAATGTTAGCAAGTCCTTGCCATAAAGTAAAAGTAAATGAATGTGTTAGATTAATAACTTACACGCACATAAATTGGAATGTTTTCATTACTCATGTTTCATCAAAGTCCATATATTACTATTTAGATTAGTAATATATTTTCTTTTGCTTTCATCTCCACACTTGGGTTGTAAAAGCTTTCATTTTATGTATTGAATTGACACCATTGATAATTACCAGCTACATGAGTGTATCTGGTAGTTATATTAAAAAAAATTGATGCTCATAGTTATATAAAAAAATCTCAAATAAAAAAAACAAAAAAATTAAAGGTTTATTTCAGAATTCCATGATTAGGAGAGATTTTAATTGTTTGATATTACAACTAAAAAAGAGAAAACCATAAACTAAATGTTGATTTCAAAATTTGATGATTAGGAAAGCTTTTAATTGTTTGATCTTTTCACTGATAGTTAAATTTCAAGAATATTTCTGAATCTATAATTGAAATTAAAATATATAACATAAATTTATATTTATTAAAAAATAAAGGGGCATCTTAGGTGAATTGCAGATTTAGGAAATATCTCCCAAACTAACTTTAAAGAAAAACTAAACAATTAATTTCTCACCTAACCATTATGCTCTAAAATATTCCTAACTATAAAAAAAAATAACTTTAACCCTCATATAATATTATCTTAAAATTATATATCTTAAAAATCTGCACCTCATAAAACGAACCCCTCTACTTGATTTATCAGAAAAAAGGCCCCATGAAACCACTTCATTTATTTTTTCTCACCTGAACAAATCACGAGTGAAGTAACTCTCAGGTATATATGGTCTTGCCCGAGAGTAGGCATGGGAGTCCGTACTTCTTGGAAATGCGTTGATCGTTGAAGTGACGAGACCTGCAGTAAGTCCAACACGGGAAAGAGACGAAATACTAAAACCGAATGGGAAAGAGACGAAATACTAATACATGGGTTGGTGAGTAATTTGTTCTTATTACAGTTCTGAATTATTACATTCAAATCCAAATAAAGATAGTAAAATATATTATAAAAGTATAATTGTAAAATGGGAAGGTTTAAATATAAATAAGAACATATTTAATATATAGATTTATAAGAGTTTATAAAGTTTTGGATTGACAGTGAATAGGTGCATTGTTAAGGTACTCTTTGCCATAGGTTTCTGGTTCAAACTCCCTTGGGTGTTTACCTATCCATAAAAAATTAGATAGATTTATAAGAGTGATTTCTAATTTTAATTATATAAATGATATGGATTAAAAAGTGATTTGGAGAAGTTATAGAAATTGAAATGAGGCCAAACAAGAATAGAGAGATATTAGAATATTAACAATGAGTAACATCTTTAGTTATATATATATTAAATATAATCCTAATTTTATTTATTCTGATCGTAAAAAAAAAAATAAAATATATTAAATTTTTTTTCAAGCTGTGTATCATAGTGAATTAGAAAGTTTTGAGTAAATACTAGTAATAATAAAATTATTAATTAAATTATTAATAAGTCTTTCGAAGCCTTCCATGGTCTTTCCTTTGATTTTTGCAAACACTTGATTTCATTTCATGACCTTTATTAGAGTCTTTTCACCCATTTTGCTTGTTTGATCAACTTTCATCTTTTAGCATGTTTGATTGTTTTTCCATGCTTTCAGACTTTTTCTGGTGATTTCGAAGGTTTGCCTTTATGTACTCGAGTTGTCCTAGCACTCTCCCACAAGTGTCGTCATAGTCGTCCTAAAGTCTATCTCAAGTGTCGCACTTGTCACTTCTTGTTATAGGACAATGAGAGAGGGTAATGATTTTTCTTGTTGTTCTGGTGGTCTATGTTATTGCATCGTTAAAGTATGCTAAGTGTGTGATCACAAGTTCAAGTTCTTCACAAGTTCACCTTCCTCCTGCACTGAACCATTTCGCCAAATTTCTTCCCGACCGGGCAACTTAGTTTCACCGAACCCCAACTGAACTGCGCACTACATAGTCTCAACCCCCAATGATGCAACCTTAATGCCTGGAACTTCGTAGTGTGCAATCACTGTCACCCACGGCACTTGCACCGTGCAATTCCAGAGTTGAGGAGTCTCCCTTCATCCCCATAATTGCACAACATTTCCTCCTAGTCTCACCTGAACTACGCATTTCGCAATCCCAGTTCTCAAGATTCTACCCTTGCCTGATAGAAGCCCATAATGAGTAGAGAAGCCACCCTTCCTTGCAACCCAAAACTACCTAGAAGTGTCTCCGAGTGTCCTCCCTCTCCTAGACCTCACTCATCTCAAGAACTATCGAGATATGTCCTCCAAGTCTCTCTCATGCCCAGTCCTCCTTGACTCTGAAAATGGCGCAAATCTGTCTCTGAGGGTCCCATCCCGCATCAACCACTGACTGTCTCAGATACACAATCTTATCTCCCAGTGGACCCTGCATAACGTTTCCCCTCAGTGAGGACTATGCTAAGAATTTACTCAATCAAGCTTGAGTTGCGCTCTCCGCAGTCTCAGTGACCAACATCTCTCTATGTCACCTTGAACTGCACAGTGTGTAGTTACTGGGCCATCTTTCCGAGCCTATCACCTATCCCGGGCTCAGTCCATGGATAATAATGCATCATCTTATACTAGGGAGTTTTGGGATTGATGTCATCCCCTCATGAGTGAATTGTAGGAATAGGTACACTGTGAGATCATGATGAGATGATGAAGAAGGAGAAGGTGGTGGAAACATGCTTGAAGATTCACTTGGAACTGAACGGACAAAGGAACCTATCAAGAGCAAGCAAAAGGAACACATGTATGCAACCGCCTCTCAAGACCAAATATCATTAAAGACCCTACATCATCAAGCTATGTGAAGGAGAATAGAAAGCATATCCAAGAACACATATATCACTAAACAACTACAATGGCTTGACATTGCCACATCAGCAGTGTCATTTCAAGTCATGCCATGAGTTGGCAAAGGCCATGTCACTATTATCGGTCATGTATATTGTAAATCAAATGTATTGTAAAGTGGAAGTCCAAAGGACACACATGAATACAAAGAGTCATGATAGTTGAAAAGTTATAGGAAGTTGAATAGTCACCAGTGAAGTCAAAGAGTCACAGGTGTCAAACATCACCCCTTGGTTATATATGACCCCTCATTGTAGGAGCAATGGAAGTTTCACCTTGGATCCTCCCGCAAAGCATAGAGAGTTCAGTGAGTTCTTAGAGGAACAAGGAGTGGTTCCAATGTCCCACTACTAGGGTGAGTGATGTACAATGTAAATATGTGTCTTGGAACTTTTTCTTAATTACAGGAGCCTTTTAAGGCGAGCATGTTTCCATGCATGACTTATGGATGTTTGTAAGACTATTATGTGAGCATTTGTATTTCATTTTTGTTTTCACATGTACTAAGATTGTTGAACTATTTTAGTTGTTTTAGTGCTTATCTTGTTGGGAATGTGTTGCAATGGTTGTTACTGTTGTCTCATCCTTGTGGACCATTCCGGGGGATATTAGACAAACCTTTCCTTACTCATCGGTTGTAATGACCATCACATCTGCTGTGGAATACTCCATTGGATGGTAGACAAATTTTTCCCCGTTTATTGGTTGTAACGACTGTCACATCCATTTTGGACTATTTTGGTAGATGCTAGACAAGCCTTTTTTGGTTCATGTTTGTATCTTTCTTGGAGGTACTATTACCTCTCACTTAGACACAATTACAT
>APFE030571682.1:0-11141 GCA_000404065.3 Pinus taeda
AATTCACTGAGTTTGACCCGAGAGAGCCTTCTCATACCTCGTAGGGCTAGCTACGAGGTGAAATGGTTTGATGTAGCTTTGAGGTTTGTCTATCTCAGCCTAGGTGAAATCTCAAATGCTAACACACCTCTTCCTCTTGTAGAATCTTGAGCAGGATATTTTTCTTTATTAGCCAGGCATACAGTCTCTTCTGAAGATTCAAGGACTGTCTTCTTTCCAAAGGCTTTTTCTCTTTCAGCAAACTTTTTCACAAGAGAGTCAAAGGTTATATCCTTGAGATTTCCATTTGCTTGCAAAGACTCGAGATAATTGGAGTATGTAGGATACAGTGCCTTGAGAAAAGCAATAAGAGATATATCTAGCTCAACTTTAGTGGATTTGATATCATGCACTATAGATTTTATTTCAGATGCAAGAGCAAGAGGGTCATTATTTTGCAGTTCAAGAGTGAAGAGTTTAATCATAATTTGGACGACTTCAAGTGCAGAATGTGAGTCATAGAGCTCTTTCAGCTTTTGTAAAGCTTCAAAGGCAGTTGAACATGTTGAAATGTGACGACTCACCTCCTTATTTACAGATGCTGCGATTAATGCATACGCTTTGTTGTTCTTGTTTTCCCAGATGGCGAGCTCTTTGTTTGATGTAGGCTTTTCTGGGTCACTGTCTCCTTCTCCGACACACACTCCTTTCCACAGCTCATTGAAAATGAGGGTGTGCTGTACCATCTGGGACCAGTCAGGATAGTTCTCCTTGCCAATGAGAACTATTCCTATCATAGAGATGATTGAATGCATTCTGTAAAGGTTACTTCTGCTGATATAAAAAACTTTTGCTGATATATACTTCTGATGGAAAAAAAATACTCTTAAAAAAACTTCCGCTGCTTTTTTTTTTTTAAATGATTTTGCTTTGGAGAAAAAATCATTAAACGTCCACTGCTTTTTTTTTTTTTTAAATGATTTTGCTTTGGAGAAAAAATCATTAAACTTCTGCTACATATATCTCCACATATATATTTCTGCTTTTAAAAATGATTTTTATATGGAGAAAAAATCATTTAAAATTCTGCTAACTAAATATATGGCCCACGCAGAAGCTTGCAGTTTTTTTTTTTTTTATTGTTTGTAGCAATCTGAGTTCTGAGTTAGACACCAAATAAAAACACCAGAAGCTTCATTTGTTAAACCTGGGTTTTAATTCATACTATCTTCAATCTTCAAAAAGATATCCCTATGGAGCATTCAAATCAGACACACTTCACAATTACAAAGCATCCTCTTGTTTCGTAGAAGCGGCTCCCTTCTATATGCGCTCTATGATGTATCTCAAAGCATGGAAAACATGGGCTTTCGCTTCTCCACTTGGGCAGCAAAGACCTCTTGCACATCCGTCGACGAAATCATCGCAGCATTCCAAGTAGCCACATAATCCAACTAGCAAATGGAGTAGCAAATGTTTTGACTGTCGTCTACACGCAAGTGCATCCAAGTCATAAAAGTTTAACTGATCTCTGAGCTGGGGCGCTACTTCTGGCGACATATCGAGCCTCTCGCACAGTCCGTTTGGTTAGAATTCCGGAGCATATCCCATGATATGGCATGGGTTCTAACTCCCGAGCCTGAGCAAAAGGAACGGGCAAACTTCAACAGGCCGACGTGGGTGAACGGTCTCCAACAGGCCGACGTGGGTGAACGGTCTCCAACAGGCCGACGGCGAGGCTTCTCAACAAGGCTTCTCAACAGGCCGACGGCGAGGCTTCTCAACAAGGCTTCTCAACAGGCCACAGACATATTTCTTGACACACTTTGTATTTCCCAATCCTAGGAAACGTTGGAACTATGAAGGCTTCTCAACAGGCCGACAAAAATTAGGTTTGCAGAAGGCGGGGATCAAGGATTTCTCCTCCACCTCATACTGAGCGGATAGCAGGATAGCAGAGACATCATGGATACCAGGATAGCAGAGACATCATGGATACCAGGATAGCAGAGACATCATTTCATATACAGGCAGCGTTCCAGGCAGCGGAAAAAAAATACATGCAGCGGACCAAAATTAAACATGAAACGGTTACCAATTTCAGGCGTTTCATTGCATTGAAATTCCAGGCGTTTGCAGGCAGCGGCAGTCTTCAGCTATTTCAAAGTCAGAGATGTCAGAGACTGAGCAGCTCTCAAGCAGGAGTTACAACTATTTCTGGGACCTGTGCTTTGATACCATGTCAGGCCAGGGTAACTCCAGAATGAATGAGCGAGAGAAAACTGATTATATTATTCATTAGGTAACATACATTTATATACATAAATATGACGGATCAGTTCATCTTCTGGATGACTGTCCAGTTCACCCATCCGTTTCGGATTAGGTGTCAACAAAACCCATGAATCATTGTAGTTTACTACAGAACAATAAAGGTTAATCTGTGAAAAAGAATCAAATCAGAAAAGCATATAGTAACTTTTTTACAAAGAAAAAAATATGTTCAATCAAGGTGAGCAAGCATTATCATAATAAGGTCCAACCAATTCCCAATTTTGTGATTGAAAAAGAGACCATATCTGGATTTGATTGCCCTATAACAACATGTTCAATTTTCATGGCTTAATGACAAACAGTAGAAGAATAAAGTGCAAAACTTACTTTACTTCGATTGAAAACTAAGATGAGAAATGCAGTGATCCCAGCAACCGTGTCTGACCAAATATTTCCAAATGCTTTCCTATTTTCCAATCGCAATTCCTCCCGCAGTTCTCTCCTGAGAAAAGACACAGATATCCTTACAACAATTTCAGCCAACAATATCAAGCATGAGGATGAAAATAAGAGGAATTAAACAACCTATGATGTGTCAATGTATGAAGAGTGAATAGACATTTGTCAGTATCTCATCAATGTAGAAAATAGAATGGCATTCCTTCAGACATTTGCAAATTCTGAGGAGAAAAAAACCTCATCAAAAACCAAGTGATTGTGTTGCAGAATGTAGCGAATTGGCACTCATTCTATAAACAAAACTACTTCGTGAGATACGAAAGAAACAAATTCCTAAATTTACACTCCTGGAAAAAACCAACATTATTTGCCCAGCAAAGATTCACTATGTTTGGGAAGTTAAGAGGGGAATCAATTGGTTCAAAGTTACTAGAATCGACTCAGAGAACAACTCAGCTATGAAAAAGAGTATGAGTTGAAGGTTTAGGAAGTGACTTGGGAAATAAAAAAATAAATAAAGTAAAACAAAGCATTGGATTTCATAAAATTTGAAGATAATTTTCATTAATATAAAATCTTACAGTGTACATATAAACAATTTCTAAATAATAACTCTGTTTCAATGTACATAGATGATAATACATACTACAAAATGCCATGGACTCTGGATAGTGAGCAGGTCTGCTAGTTGTAAGTTATGAAATTGAATCAGAATAACAAGAGAAATGATTGATTCATTTCTTCTTTTTTTATAGAAAGACAACCAACGTAGTTTAGTTACATGTACCCAGGAGCTGAACTCTTTATACCAGTATCTGTGACTGAACCCATGTACAAGAAATATACTTGTAAATGTATCCTTCCATCCCCAACTGTACCCTTCAATGCCTTTGATTACCCCACCATATCCCAAGTGAATTCAGACTTGGCCTCATTTTGAGAACCCCAATGTTAATTTCAGCATGAAGAATGTTTTTTTGATAGTTAAAAAGCCCCAATAAAGTTGCATTTAGGGTTAGTGCAAAAAAACTGTGTTTCCACCTTTTATACTTTTAAACCTAAATTTCATCGCTATTTTTGCATTTTCAATTTTGCTTTGTGAACTTTGAAGGTACTAATAGAGAAGGAGAAATAAAGAATGACAAATAGAGCAGGAGAAATGATTGATTCATTTCTTCTTTTTTTATAGAAAGACAACCAACGTAGTATAGTTTACATGTACCCGGGAGCTGAACTCTTTATACCAGTATCTGTGACTGAACCCATGTACAAGAAATATACTTGTCAACGTATCCTTCCATCCCCAACTGTACCCTTCAATGCCTTTGATTACCCCACCATATCCCAAGTGAATTCAGACTTGGCCTCATTTCGAGAACCCCAAATGTTAATTTCAGCATGAAGAAAGTTTTTTTGATAATTAAAAAGCCCCAGTAAAGTTGCATTTAGGGTTAGTGCAAAAAAACTGTGTTTCCACCTTTTATACTTTTAAACCTAAATTTCATGGCTATTTTTGCATTTTCAATTTTGCTCTGTGAACTTTGAAGACACTAATAGAGGAGGAGAAATAAAGAATTATGATGATACAAAGGCTAAACAGCTTATCATTGGTTCCTCAAGCATGCTATGTCAAAGACACAATTTCTGAATAGATGATTGAATGATCAAATGAATGCCTTCCCTTCCTTTTTTGTCAAGCTGCCTCCAACGTACTCATGTGGGCCCACCTTGATTTCCTCCCACTGAATTTCTCTCCAAGGCATGTGTCTTCTCCATGTGGGCTGCAATTCTCCAACTGTGGCCCCCACACTCCACTAGGGGTTCAATATTCTCCTCCTCTTCTAATGTTTGGGGCTTGCTTGTAATCAAAAATCAATGTGGGGCCTCTAAACCAATGTGGAAAAAGTCGAAGTCGGGATTAAATCAGCAAGAGTCCAGAAATTGAAAAAGTCGTTAAAGTCGGGAGGTTTTTGAAAAAGTTAGCAAAAAGTCTGCAAAATTTAAAAAAAAAAATACAAAAATATTCATTTTTCAAAAAATCCCAACTTTTTCAATAAAATCCCGATTTTTCAAAAAAAATCATTAAAAAAACTACCTCATTCAAGATTTTTTGGAAAAAGTCCCGATTTAATCCAGACTTTTTCAACTGGGAAAAAATCACCAAAAAGTCGATCGATTAACTCTATTTCAATGTAAGTAGATGATAATACATACTACAAAATGTCATTAACTCTATTTCAATGTAAATAGATGATAATACATACTACAAAATGCCATGGACTTTGGATAGTGGGCAGGTTTGCTAGTTGTAAGTTGTGAAATTGAATCAGAATAACAAGAGAAATGATTGATTCATTTCTTCTTTTTTTATAGAAAGACAACCAACGTAGTATAGTTAAATGTACCTAGGGGCTGAACTCTTTATACCAGTATCTGTGACTGAACCCATGTACAAGAAATATACTTGTAAATGTATCCTTCCATCCCCAACTGTACCCTTCAATGACTTTGATTACCCCACCATATCTCAAGTGAATTTAGACTTGGCCTCATTTCGAGAACCCCAATGTTAATTTGAGCATGAAGAAAGTTTTTTGATAATTAAAAAGCCCCAATAAAGTTGCATTTAGGGTTAGTGCAAAAAAATTGTGTTTCCACATTTTATACTTTTAAACCTAAATTTCATGGCTATTTTTGCATTTTCAATTTTGCTCTGTGAAATTTGAAGACACTAATAGAGAAGGAGAAGGAAAGAATTATGATGGTACAAAGGCTAAAGCCCTTATCATTGGTTCCTCAAGCATGCTATGTCAAAGACACAATTTCTGAATAGATGATTGAATGACCAAATGAATGCCTTCCCTTCCATTTTGTCAAGATGCCTCCAACGTCCTCATGTGGGCCCACCTCGATTTCCTCCCACCGAATTTCCCTCCAAGGCATGTGTATTCTCCTTGTGGGCCGCAATTCTCCAAGTGTGGCCCCCACTCTCCACTAGGGGCTCGATATTCTCCCCCTCCTCTAATGTTTGGGGCTTGCTTGTAATCAAAAATCGATGCGAGGCCTCTAAACCAATGTGGAAAAATCGAAGTTGAGATTAAATCAACAAGGGTTCAGAAATTGAAAAACTCGTTAAAGTCAAGAGGTTTTTGAAAGAGTTTGCAAAAAGTCAGCAAAATTTAAAAAAAATACAAGAATATTCATTTTTCAAAAGATCCCGACTTTTTCAATAAAATCCCGATTTTTCAAAAATAAAAATAAAAAAACGTTAAAGAAACTACCTCATTCACGATTTTTTGGAAAAAGTCTCGATTTAATCCCGACTTTTTCAACTGGGAAAAAATCACCAAAAAGTTGACCAATTAAATGGGCTAGTCCAAAAAATCAGACTTTTGTCATGTCCCTTCTCAAATGTATTAGTCACGGGGTGTAGCTACACAATTTTGGCATCATTTTTCGCTTAAGAGCAGGACCTCACACGTAGAACTTAGGAACTATAGGCAATTCGACTTTATTTTTGGCAGCTAGTGGAATGCGGGGGCCACCCACATGAATAATTCGAACTTGGCCATTGCATGAATTGGAGGGAACTGTATTAGTGGAAGGAGGGGCCTCCAAGAGGCTAAGGGGACCCAAGGTGATAAAAGAGGAAGGAGCTCTCATTTTGCAACATCTTGATCATTTTACAAACAAACTTATCTTTGTACGATTTGTAGCTTAGCGAATCTACCGGCTATTTAGCCATAGATCTTCTGCAGGGGAGATTCCACTTCTACTTCGAGGGACTATCCGTGCCTGCCCTGGGGAGGTTGTTCCACAGAGATTTCAAGGGTTCCAACATTAACATACACTTCATCCAGCCACGCAGAGGAGGACATTGTGTATTTTCCGCGCAGCCAGAAACACACAGAAGGGGATTGAGCTAACCGGGAGGTCCATAGCCTGCTGGGAGTTCCGGGAGCTGGAAAGGCTATTGGTTGAGGACAATTTCAGTGAGTTTTGCAGCCAACCAATCAGGGGTTACAGCACTACGAATTTATGCACAAAGGGATTGCGCAGAGGCCTTTGGTAGCAAATTCGTGTTGCTTAGGAGAGCAGTGATCTAGGCCAAGGATCATCCCGGGAGCAAGGAGACAATCATCACAGGTGAACCCAGCATTCTTGGGGTGTTTTCAGAGAGATTTGCACGCTATTTCCTGCAAGTCAAAATTGGCAGCAGCCACTGCGAAGGGGCTCCAACAAGGCCGAAAATCCAAATTCAAAATCAGAGAAATCCCTTTTTGTGTTTTTCTAGGTTTTGTTCAAGGAGTCTAAGGCTAAAAGGACATAACTTTTTGGGCAGTTTTTGGGCACATTCCAGTAAGTCAAAGTTCAGAAGGACAACAGTTTCCCTGGGACAAGGCAGTGCACATTGGTGTAGAAACTCAACAGCCTTCAGCTGAGCTATTCCATCATCTGGGTTTGGTCCAACTTGTCCTTGAGACAAGCCCAGGTGCACCATCTCATTTATATTGTACCTGTTGACTGCTGCGTGTCAACTACCCATAGCAGTACAACCCCTTTTTCTTCGCAAAAAGGGACAACGCTTGATCGAGATGTTCGTGCCATTCGGCAGTCATCGTCATTCTCCTGATCATATTAATTTGTAAACCCAGTCTGCATTTTGATGTAAATAATCTTAGCAAAGCTGAGTCATGTATGTAAATTGCCTAGGTGGACCTAATTTTCTAGTGATAATCTTCATTCCGGAAGGTTTTTCGTCTCACCGATCCATGATCGGCAGAGTTTTCCTTCAACCTGACCCCAAAGCCGGAATGAATTTTATCATTAGAGTCTTAGGAGAATCCTAGTGTGTTAATATGCTAGATTATGTTTGGTCGCAGAACTGGGTGGTCTATGAGGGTCTGTCAAAGGGCTTTCCCCCTTGAAGATGTAAAAATTGTAAAAGTCATCATGTAAAGTGTCTTGAGGATTAGGAAAAATGTTAATCCCCTCATGCGTCTTAAGTCCTAGGTCCTAGGGAAATTTTTCCAAAGGCTATGTTTGATGATCCATAATAAAAATAATAAAAAATAAAAGATAAAAAAAAAATAAATAAATAAAAAATATATAAAAAAAAAAAAATAATAATAATAAAATAATAATATTTTGAGAATTTCAAATTTTTAATGCATTAAAAAATTCGACAGATGAGATTAAGAGATATCTTGATCCTCATCGACGGTCGAGATCGCTTTGACATGGATCACTCGAACTAGCCGTTGGGATTTTTTCCTTTAAATAGGGTGCTAGGGGTCATTTGAGATTAGATATTGGATCTGAGTTTTGGCTGAAGAAGCTCTCTTGTAAATATTTTCTGGTGCTAATAAAGAAAGACTTTGGGGTCAAAAGCTCGTTGGTGTTACTCTCTTGAAGTGCTGTGAGCTATTTTGTTTTCTGCACATTTTAATTTTCAGCTATTAATAACAGCTTAATGAAGAGTATTGTTGAGCATAGGTATCTTGTTCACATGCTAGGGTTTGAATGGTATTAGGGTGTCTGAAGTAATGGCAGGTATCTCTAATGCATTTGGAGATCTAGTACTATTTTTTCTCTCTTTGTTAATGGTTAAAGTGAGTTGTGCAGGAAAATCTTGTTGAAGAAGATCAGTGGGTGTTAGGGGAAGTTCTCGGCTGAACCAGCCAACTCCCGTAAGCACTTTTTGCAGAGCCCAGCTAGTTTTGATCTTGGGTTAATCATTTAGTTTGTTTTATTATTTGCATGAGAGATTTTCTAAAGCATTTTCATTAGCAAATCTGAAGTTTTTTTTTGAAAAAATTTTGATGTAACTGACAAATTTGGCTTTCTAGAGCTATAATTTTGAAATTTTGATCCAGCTTGTAGGGTTTCATTTTTCTTTGCGTGTTTTTTCCAGATTTTGCTTTCCATTCCAGGTTGCAGGTCTGAAGAAGAAATTTTGTGTGTGTGAAGCCAGATCTGGCCTCAGTAAATAGCTTTTGCAGGGGTGTTTATTTCAGATCTGGAGAAATTTTGGGGTTTCCGTCAGTTAAATCTGAAGCAGGGCAATTTAATTTTTTTTATTAAAACTGCTTCAAGGGTTTCTGGGGCAGCGATCTGCTTTCTTCTCTTGTCTGATGTTGTGTTGAGGTTTCTGGAAAGTTCCGAGTATCCTTGCAGTGTTTACTATACTCCTCGCCCTCCTCACTGATGCCATCATCAGTTGCTATTCTACCGAATCTGCCAGCAATCTTGTGTCTTCTTTGCTCCTGTACGTGGCATTCAGCTCCTTGCTTATCCGCTGCCTGCCCACGTACTGTTGCCAAAATCCCTCACATTGCTACGCTTACTCTGTTGCCTTCCACGTACATCTCTCCATCTGCTCCAAACCTGCACATTCATTTTTTTTAAAGAAAAACGCAGCCCCCTCTGCCGTCTCTCTGCCTCACGCCAACCCTCACGCAGTTTCTAAATTCCTCATCGCTCTCACCACTGAGTTTTTCTCCTGCAAGTTGCGTCTTCACTTCCATCACACGTCCATTTCACCTGATATCCTCACTGCCCGCCGTCCATACCCGCGTAAGCCTGTAAAACACATTCAAAACGACTTTCAGAATCCGAGCTCCCCTGGCCCGTCAAGCACGCTGCCTGTACACCATCAAATGCTGCACGCAGTCACCTGCAAACGGAACCCTGCAAAACGCTGAAAGAAAACGTATCTACTCTTTGTCCGGGCGAAGACCTCCATTGCGTTCAGCGGTAAGAGCATTTTGTTCCCGTTTTTCATTGACGTAAGACTGTTGGATTCTATTTGGATATGCACAGAACTAAAATCGATTTCTGTTTTGAAGCTGTAGGCGTCGATTTTTTATGCTAGCGTAAGGTAAAGTCGTTTTGGTCTCAGGGTTTTATGTATGCGTTTTTTTGTTTGATAGCGTAAGCGTAGGTTTAAAATCTAAATCGACTTCATGCTCTGCTTTAATGTACGTTAGCCTAGGTTTAAATAAAAATTAAAATCAAAAATAAAATAAAAAGGGTAATTTTCGTTTTTTTATTTTTTTTACGTTTTGATTTTATGAAGTTTTAGTTTTAAAATCGATTCTTTGATTTGGATTTAGTCATAGGTTGGTTTTATCATGTTAAGTCTTAATTTAATGCCTTAAAGTTTTAGGTTTTAACTTTTTAGAATTTTTTTTTAAATTTTTTTAGTTTAGCTTTGTTTAAAAAATTAAAAATAAAAAAAATAAATAAATTGGTCCTTAGGGTTTTAGCCTAGGGTTAGATTTTACTTTTGGTAAGTTTAGATTTAAATAGATTTAAAAATTAGATGTTTTTTTTTTTTTTTTTGCTTGATTTAAAAAAATTCAACAAAAAAAAATATAAAAAATAAATTTGCTTTAAAAAAAAAACATATATATATATATTAAAAAATCATAAAAAAATTTGTTTTCATAGATTTAGATTTCTCATTTAGTTTTAAATTTTTGGTTTTAATTTTTTGTCTGAAAAGCATAAAAAATATATCGTGGAAAATTTTTGCCAGATTCAGTATTAGCTCAGGGATTTATCGAGTTTTATTTTTCCTGTTGAGGCTAAGATTTTGATGTGGGATTAATGTTTATCTTTTACGTGATGCGGCATCCTTAAATATAATATCTGGTTAATGTGCAAGTTTACATGGTTGGATCTTTCAAAGTTTATTTCTTTTTAAATTGCCAGATCATCGTTAAGAAACATTGTGAATTTACTGGATATCTTGCATTGTTCGAAGTCATTTGATGATAAATGATTGTTGTGCACAGTTTACATTTCTGCAGCATACAGTAAGTAATCATTTAAACGTCAAACCCATAAGGCACTAGTCCGTTAAATTAAACAAATCTATTAAGTGCTTTCATCCTTTCGTGTCTCCCAAACCAACTGATTCACAGTTGGTTTCCCACTTTCCTACAGGGTCTACCCCCCTTAGCCACGGGAGACAGGCTTAAACGGAGGGATCGGGGATCAGAGTGACAGCCCCCGGTCTAAGCGTTGTCGTGACAATCTGGTGCGACAACATTTTTTGGTGCCGTTGCCGGGGAAAGAGTTTTTCTGTTCCTGGCGTTTCAACGACATTCATCTTCTCATCTCTCATCATTCTTTCATCTTTCTCATCTCTCATTTGAGCTGGCAGATTCAACATTTTTGGCATCTCTTGATCTTTTCATCACCTTACCTTTCGTCATATCGGCAGCTTCTTTTCAGCTCGTTTTTTGTTTGGGTGGCGACTCCATTTTCTTATTTTTCCCAGACAAGAAACCTCCCTCATATCTGCTTGTTGGTTGCTTTTTGGATCCTAGAATTAGATTCATTGTTCAAGTGGCGACTCCACTTCCTTCATCGATTGATTTTCTTGAACAGAGATCTCGTTCTATCATTCATTTGGTCCCTTG
>APFE030571694.1:0-11039 GCA_000404065.3 Pinus taeda
GGACTGTTTCCCTCTTTGAGGGTTTTAACCACGTCAAAAATACTAGTGTATTGATCTGTGATATGTTTGTGAGCGGTGTCCTTTGGTGTTCTATCTGAGGAACTTACCCTGTAAATTCCTACATGGTATCAGAGCTATTTGAGGGTCGCGTCTATTGTTGATCGAAATCTGAAGCCGGTAGAACTGCATCCAACTTCCGTTTCCTAGATCTACTGTTTCTGACAACTTTTGGGCCAAGAGGACTGCTCTATTGTGTTAGGAGCAATTGTTCCAGTGAAGAACCCCTTTCGTTTCATGCGAAAAGTTTTCTGGTATTCGTGGAGATGTTCACCAGAATAGTTTCCAAAATATTGGACATAGTACCTTCGGAAAAAATTTGTGTTGGGGCCAAAGGATTTAAGATTTTGTGAAGACTTCAAGTTGAAGAAGGACTGGACAAATTTGACTCAAGTCAATGCAAGTTAGGGATAAAATATGAGTGATGGTCTAAGTCATCCCATGGTCTTTCTACACAAATCATTGCTTCTAGGATTTCCTCTTTAGATGGTAAGACTATATGAAGGCAAACCATAGCTAAAGTAGAGTCAAGAGTTGAGACCAGAGCCACATATCCAAACACATCCTTCGATGATAGAGGAATGGGATTAGAATTTATAGAAGTAACTATAGATTGATACTCAATTTGTGCTGCAGATATAGGGTATGCCATTCCACCTACTTTCCCTTCCTCTAATGTGGCATTAGAGGGGGTTAAGGGCCAAGGATTAGAAAAATAATGGGTTCTGAAAGAAGCTCTTCAAGGAGTAACCTTGGAAGGTGAAATAACATTAATATTACCAATAGGAGAAGGAAGATAAAAAATACCCATCAATGAGGAATACATTCCAACTCCCAAATTCTCCAGAGGCGGCTTAGTATTCTTCACCAAGGGGATGATAGAATTAGAAGATTCATTGGGATTATTAGGAGAATAGGCCATTTGACCAATCATAGCAATTATCCCTTCACGGGGGAAGCATAGGATGTGAAACAATGATGAAACAATAACATCCATTGCATAAACCCAATTTCAACCCAACAACAAATTATAATCCAAATTGCCATCAACTATTTCTACCTCAACATTGACAATCTTGACCCCAACACAGATGGGGAAGGTTGGAAGAATTCCATGAGGCCTATGAGAATGACCATTGAATGTGGTAAGGAGAGTAGGGGAAGGAACAACTTCCATATATCCAATAGCATTACAACATGACACATGTGGAAGCTCCTTGGTCAACTACATTTCGAAAGATATTCATCCGATATGTAGATTTAATCTGGAAAGTCATGTGATGAGGGAGTCTCTTCTTAGCCTTTGACATATCAAATGTTATAACAAGATATTTTTTTGGATCCACTGCTCTGATCGTAGTGAGAAACACACTCCTTTGTGTAGGAAAAGATTGGAGTACCTCTAACGTTGACAACACACAAGGGCTTTGAGCTAAATCTTCAACAATAGAGTAGTTTTGGGGAGCCCTAGCATTGGGATTAATAATCAAATGTTTTGTAGAGCCTTTCGGCATCCGAGGTATAGACTCAACTATGGGCCTCTCGATATGGAGTGGCTTTGGAATATCAGAAGAAGTCTTAGCCTTAGAGGGTTTTGGTTCACCATAATCATGTGATCTTGTAGCAACATCAACATGGGACCTCACAATATAGACATTCAATGTAGATTCCCTTTCCTGGTTACCCCCCTGTGGGGGTTCGAGTACCAACATTTGTTTCCCTTGGGGAAAAGGGTTAGGCAACACAACCTGGGAACTCGAAGAACCCTTCTAAGTGAACAAGCGTTGAGCATCCTAAATCTTAGGGAAAACATGGGTAAGATGATCCCCACTGCATAACTTACATGGGAACTACACTTTCTTTTTTGATTCCTTCTTGCCTTCTCCAGTATCATTACTATATCTATTCGCATTCCCTTTCCCAACCTTACCTTTCTTCTTATCACATCCCTTCTTCTTCCCATCGAATTGTTGGTCTCCTTTGGGGTTCGAAGGTTGGGCATCATTAACTGCTGAAGGTTGGGAAGGAATAGGCACTGATGACGATGTTTGCACCAGAGAAGATGATTGTAAAGACAACTACTATAATTGATTTGGTAGGTAGTCATGCTACTATCAATAGATCCTACAATTTCGTTGCCATGAGGTCCTAGCATGGGTTTAGCTAGATCGATTTTTGATCGAGGAGATTCAAGCAAAATCTTATACATGACTCTAGATTGAGAATATATAATTTCTAATTGTTGGGCTCTAAATATGGCATGTTCTTGAGTGAACACTCTAGAGAGTGACAAGTCTTTAGAAATTTCTAGCTTCAAATATTTCAAAAACCATTCAAGAAGGAACTCATTAGGGATATCGGCCTTAATGAGCCTCTTCCTTCTGCACCACTCTTGGATGTGTTCAGAAATATGAGTTTCTTTGTCTTGTTGTAAACTAGTTAAAATCTCAGTTCTGACATCATATTGGATAGAAAACTGAAAACGGTTTAACAACATAGTAGACAGCTAGAAAAATGTAGCAAAGCTACCCCCCCTTAACTCAATATACCATTTTACAGCGTTTCCAGTTAGGGTGCATTGGAATAATCTCAACTTGATCGAATCGTCAACCAAGGAGTTTGATGAACACCATAAGTGGAATGTGGTTATATGGTAAGCCAAATCTTCCCTAGAATTCCCTTCAAATTTAGGAATATCAGACGGAAGTTTGTTGGGAACTAGAGGCCAAGCTAGTTTGTAATGGATCGGATCATTTGTCAACTTCAAAAGATCTAGCAAGTTTAAGGTTTCCAGGAATAGTAAGCGTGGAGGAACCAAGGAATTCCACCCACCAAGAGTAGAATTTCTTATATTATGAAAAGAGTATCTTGGGTTTGAAGAGGCACAAGGTTTCCATGGATTTCTTGTAGAAGGAGCAAATCCATAAGGCAAACCCTATGGCCTGAAAGTATTCAGAGGATATCCATCCCCTTCTGTAGGGTTACCACACATAGGATAGTGTCCACCTAACGGGACATTGAAAGAAGGGGATAACCCCTTATAAGGATTCCATGCACCAACTAATGGAGGAAAACCTTGTGAGGTCCTAGTGGAAGGGAAGGGTATACTCACCTATTGACCAAATAAATGGGATGAATTCCCAACCCCTAACCCACTAACAGAAGGATTTGGCCATCCCTGAGCTCCTTGGAAAGGATTAACATTCTGATCCTGCCGTAAGTTCAAGGATGGATTTGAAGGATGGATATGACCACTTCCAAAAGAAAAACCCTGAAAGGATGTTGAACCACTTGGCATAGAAGTCATAGATGTGGAAATAGTAGATGGAAAAGTTTAGGGAATTGAGGGAATCCCAGTAGGTGGCATCCCGAAAGGATAGGTACCAAAGAAAGAAGCAAAAGATTGGGTGCCCCCACTCGGAACCAAAATGGAGGTAGAGCCAACAAATATTATACTAGGTGTAACAGTATAGATAATGATAGTATCCCCTCCTACAATTGAAGGAGGGCTCTGCACACTAGAAGTATCTGCATCCATGATTACATCACTAACATTGGCCATCTAGAGAAAAGAAGAAGAGTGAATAGGGCTTGTTGGCCTATGAGTCGGGGTACCCATGTATGATACATCATATAGAAGATGAGAAGGAATGGGTATCGAAGGAGCCATGGGGGACTCAAGAATGTCTTAAATATCAATCTTGTACTCTGATTGGAGGAAAACTCTAGTAAGGACCAGAGCGTTTCTGTCCAAATTATGAATCACACTAGGTTCACCTTGTGAAATAAGAGCCCCTAAAGATGGCTTAACCTCCAATGTGTCAGCTTATACTAGTTGAAAATCACCATCATAACTACTCCTATGCCTTCTAGATGAAGGTTCGACACTTGTAGGTGAAAGCGCACAAAGCCTCCTAGACCGACGAACCTCTCGATCAACCACTTTTAAATGTTAAGAAAACTTTTAAGGACTCGGAAAATAAAAACTTATGGCAATATAGGAGCAGAGAGCACTCACTAAAAAAATCCATAAAGATAAAACCAAATAAGTCACTTCTAGGTATTTCTGCTTCGGGTGATTAGGACCGGACACCAAAATACAAGAAAGCTAAGATAAGGACCTTCCAAAGATAGTTTGGGATAACTAGGACCCAAGCCTACTAGTGAAAGTATCAGAAATAGTTATGCTAACCTCCATACAATAGCCTTTGTCGATGAAAGTAACCAAGCTTCGCATGGGCACCCTCCAGAAGTACTATGAAATTGATACAACGTTTGCCTCATGTACCATGAGTATTCCCCTCGCAGACACCTGTGTGGTCCCTAATATATGAAACTAAGGTCACCAGTTCATATTAGAATTCAGGCGGAAGAGTCATGGGTGCATGATCCAACAAGTAGGAGAGGGGGTATCTCTCTTTCCCTGTCTTCACTCTTCGTCATGCTTAACTCATGTGTTAGAAGAGATTTCTTGGATAGCTTAATGAGACTGTATTTTGCACTCTTTAATCAACTTCTATGTTTCATTTTATAGTGGCCTCAGAGAATTAACTCTCCACACACCTATTCCAAGGCCCTAAATGTCCTATATTAGTTGATGTTTCTATGAAAAAAGAGAAAACTAGTTCATTTTAGATTAAGCGCTTTATTTTATTGGTTGTTACTTAAGTCAAGGGTAGCAGAAGTGAAACTTATGATGTTCTGACACAAAAATAAATCAATAGAAAACTAGGCTACATGCGATATGAAACTTCTTTTTCTTCGATGAAAAGTGATCTCTATAGGGTTCTATGAGAAACCTATGAAAGGAAAAAATATTTTTCTCTTTTAAACATGCTCACACATTCATCATCTATCTAAAGAGACTAAAATTAAATGCCCATAATGTAAACTACTTAATGCATACTAGAATGCCTAAGTGCACGATTCTACAGAATTCTTTTAAAACAACAAATGTGCTCTTTTAATATCTTAAAGACAAAAAATTTCCCAAACAAAGAGAACCAAACATCCGAAAAAAGATCTCTCAAGCAAAGAAAATTCCAACTACAAACAAAGATTAGCACACTTGTTGGTAAACAAAAGATCCAATCAAAGAAAAGAAAGGAAAAAAACAAATGTTTTTTTCACTTTTTTCTTTTAAAGTGCTTTGAATAAAATATTCAAGAAGAAAAACAACTAATGACTTTAAGATCAACATCAAGTGAAAAGGCACCAAATCTCACCAGCCACAGACAATCACCGAAATGATAAGGCCAACAAAAGGGTAAAAAACACTTGATCCAAAAGACACACAAAAGATTTAGCAAACAAAAGACCTCAGAAAACCCAAAAACTTTCACTGAATCAAAGTTGCAAATCTTTCTCAAACCAAAAAAAAGAAACAAAAAGAGGCAACTTCAAGAATGAAAATGAAGCAATGAAAAGGTTGGATCTTAAAGCAAGTTAGAAAATAACTCTTTGTTCTAGATGTATAGAACAATCACACACTTTACCAAAAGGTATGAAATCCAAACTCAAAAGCACAAAAATTCACCAAATAGTAAACCCTAGATTGACAAATTATTTTTGCAAAAAGAGACCAAGAAACCGACAACATCAAGAAACCAAATCATTCCACACAGAAAGTGACTCTTATAAAGTAGGAAATCTAGGCTACTTCCCAGAACTAGAAGAAAAGATTTGAAAAAATAAAAATATTTCAGATCTACGCGACTGTGTATCAGGAAAGTCACATGTATACGTGACTATGACTAAAGAAACATGCATGTACATGAGATAATTTGGAATGAACCACATGTGTACATGACTGTGTACAAATAAAAATGCATATATACAGACAAATAGGGAAAAATAAAAAGTATAGGCCTGATCCAAAAGATAAGCCTGACTGAACAGAGTATAATTGAATCAATTAGAATGGAAAAATCAAGAAACAACACAAAATATCCCAGGTTAATAATAAAACAATCATTCAAGTAATTACAAGATTGTATTCCCCAGTGGAGTCGCCAATTCTGTTAGTGGGAGAAACCTCGCTTAGGTAAGGGTTGACAACCTTAACAGATCGAAGGCAGACTATCAACAAGAAGCACTCATTCAAGCAATAAAACTATGAAAACTACTAAATTTGGGTATAGGAAGAATACCCGGAGGTCCTACGTTTGATGTTAATCTTGTAGGGTCCAAACCTTTTGCTTCCTTCAATGCATTCAGACCTACAACACAAACCAGAGAAAAAAATACGTAACAATATTTCAAAGAATGTACATATTAAACATGTTATATCATCAAGTATAAATATATTAATCATGATATGTGAGAAATGAATTATAGAAATATGAGATCAAAACATTTTAGGAATAAGACAAAGCTTCTTTATTGATAGTAGCAAATAAGAGTGGAAGAATACAACCTGATCCAACCACAACACCAATGAACCTTCCTCTGGATCCATCCAGCCCAAACCTCAAATATCACCTCAGTATGTGCAAAAGGATGTCATATAATGGAAGATGAACATCTCTGCAATGAAACAAAGGTTTCCTATGACTGGAAGTGCAGGAGGCACAGGAAAAATCAGAATTGATTTGCGGAAAAAAGGACTATAATGTTGATATCCTTTATCCTTCTATGTATTAGGCCTCCCCATGAGGTGTATAAATACCACATGAAATAAATTGATTCAGTTAGGCCACAGTCTCCTATAGGTGGGCTTTCAGCGAAACTCGTAATCCCCACCGGAGAAATACGATTTTTTTTTTCTTCGTATTTTAAATTATGTACGCGGGTTTGGTATTATGGTACCAACATGTACACACACTTTTATATGGGTAGAGTCATGTATGGAATTAAAAAAAATGTTTTTAATATATGACCAAGTCTGAATGGTAAATGGTTGACCAAGGCCTTATAAGAGTATCATGACTATAGGAGTGTCGAATAATGCTATAGCAGTGATGTTCAAGAGTGACATACTACCTTTATAATGAATGCAAAATGAGTACCTTTTCCCAATTTCCCCCAAGATTACTGGAAAGTACCTGTTTATGTTTTACAAGCTTGAGGAGGATAGCATATGCTTGACATATTAGCTCCTCCTTCAAATGAGTCCTCCAAATTATTTTTAACGAACCCTAAGGAGTGGTTCAGTCTCTTCACGCTTAACAAGTCCTATACTATTTAATTTTAACGAGTCCAGTAAAGGGGTAACTCAATGTCATTTTATTTAAAGAGTTTGAAAAGACATGACAATAAAACTCATTCAGTTCTTTTACTGTAAAATTTTAACGAGCCTAAAGAAAGAACAACTCGGTGTTTTTTCAGTTTTAGGGAGTCAGAAGAAAAACATAAGTAAACTTCGTTATGTTATTTTTCATAAGTTTAGTCTCTCAATCCAGAAAAAGGATAAAATAATTTAGGAGAGAACTCTATTGACCATGATTAGTTTTTTCTTTTCTAGTTAGGACTAACCTAAGTACCCACGGGGGATTTGAACCGGTGACCTATCACAAGGAGTGCCTTAACAGCGCACCCATTCACCATCAATCCAAAGCCCCGTGGGCATTGACCATGATTAGTTAACGTATACCTTTTCGTAAATAGTCTAGTTCAGTCCATAAAAAGGGTAAAATTATACTGAATAGATGGTTGTTCATTTACTTTTACGAGTTCAAAAAATCAAGTACTCGACGATCTTTTCATTTTTAAAGAGTCTGAAAAGGGTGTAAAGAGAACTCTAGGGTTTCATTTTTTTCACAAATTTTAACGAGTTCTAAGAAGTGAGAAAAATATACTCAAATCATCGACTTTTAATTTAATTAACGAGCAAGAAAAGACAGAAAGGACTTGACATTTTCATTTACATGTTACGAGCATGAAAAGATAGAAAACGAAGCTCGATATTTTCATGAGTTTAACGAGACTTGAAAATAATAACCAAAGTGGAATCGAGATAGGTTTAATTTTTACACAAGCTTGAAACAAAACAAACTTTTTCTTGAAATTGGTTTCATTTTCACACAAGCTTGAAACAGATAAAATTGTGCTTGAGGTAAGTTTTCATCCCCCCAGCATGACTGCAAGAGCACATGCCCCCCAAAATTCATGTAATTCACCTAAGTAGACTACAGGTTACCAATAGGAGGATGAAATGAAGGTTTGTTTAAGAGATCAGATGAAATACTCAACTTAACATTTACGAGATCTAGTTAAAGACTCAACTAAAATAGGGGAGGATTTGTTTCATTTTTTAATGAGCTTGACATAGAAAAATAATTATGCTGACAATGGCCTATTTCATTTTTTAACGAGGTTGACACAGTAAACAAATGATCCTCATAGAACCTATTTCATTTTTTAACAAGGTTAACATAGTAAAAGAACCATCCTCACGGGACCTTGTTTCATTTTCTAATGAGATTGACACAAGAAAAGGACTATGCTCATAGTGATTTGTTTCATTTTTTAAAGAGGTTGACACAGGAAAAGAAATATCTTCATAAAGAGTTTTTTCATTTTTTAACGAGGTTGACACAGTAAAAGAACTATCCTCAAAAGGATCTATTTCATTTTTTAATGAGGTTGACACGGTAAAACAACTATCCTCATGAAGAGTTGTTTCATTTTTTAACGAGGTTGACACAGTCAAAGAACCATCCTCAAGGTGATTTGTTTCATTTTTTAACGAGGTTGACACAATAAAAGAAGCATCCTCAGAAAGCTTTGTTTCATATTTAACGCGGTTGATAGAGTAAAAGAACTATCCTCAAAAAGAGTTGTTTCATTTTTTAAAGAGGTTGACACAATAAAAGAACTATCCTAAAAAAAAGTTGTTTCATTTTTTAATGAGGTTGACACAGTAAAATAACTATCCTCATAGGGATCTGTTACATTTTTTAACGAGGTTGACACAGGAAAAGAACTATCCTCATAAGGATCTATTTCTTTTTTTAACGAGGTTGACACAATAAAAGAGCTATCCTCATGGGTGCCTTGTTTCATGGCTTCCAAATGGAAGAAGCACATGCCAAGGGACACCCCTTGATCATGTCTTCCAAAATATCTTCATCAAATGGAAGAACATTTCTCTAGAAGGAACACATGTCAAGGGGATCAATAGGGATACAAAAATCGTATTCAAATTCCCCCATTTAATTTTTGACCACGTCCATTACCAGATATAAGTCAAAAGAAGTCGAGAAGACAATGAGAGGCTTGCTTGCATCGAAAACTGAAAACATGGGACAGGTTTTCACATAATTAACCCTTGGCAGGGTAGGTACCACTTCCATGTAAGGAACATTCATGGGTGTTAGATGACTGGTAGTTGAAGCAAGATAAATGTATGAAAGTTGATCAACCATCATAATGTTTCCATTTGAGGGAAGGACATCACATAAAAGAGTGTCAATAGGACAACTTTCATGGCATAGACATAGTCTTGCCCAAGGCGAAAATTGAAATCCAAGGGACCTTGGACTACCATAATATCAATACAATCAGTCTTACCTTCCAGGGTAATAGGTAACTTAGGAAGGATCCCTAAAGGTTCACTAATGGTTTTGTTAAAAGCTAATAGATTCTATGTAACAGGCACAAGATGAGGGGAACCCAAATCTTACTAAGCAATCGAGGATAAAATACTTATGAAAGCACCTTCATTTACATTTGTGTGATGAACATTCTTACCATAATCCTTCACAATGATTTGGAAAGGGGTGGAAGAAGGAAGACGAGGATTTGTTAATCTACTCCAATCAAAGGAAACAATCTAAGTACTTGGAGGGGATTCAATGGAAAAAGTTGAAATACCCCCATGTGTAGAAGAATCTAAAATAATAAGAAGAACCTGAGTAGTATGAAGTTCACTCTCCAAAGGGAGAATGGGATTGACTAAATGTGAAATTGAGTCAATCACTTGATCAAAAAATAGTCCATCAACCTGAGTGATACATGTTTCACCCTCCAATGGAAGAGTGGGATTGACCATAATTGGATTTAGATCAATCACTTCGTCAATTGATGGTAGATGGGGATAAATTTTATGGTAATTAGTTGGAAATTATTACTGTGAAACAATAATTGTTTCCAACAATTTTGAGGCTTCATCCATGTGAGGGCAAAGGTGACTATGATGAGTCCCTTTACATAACCTACAAGGAAACCTGACCTTAACCTTTTTCCCTAGAATATGAGAATCACTTGTTGATGGATCAATAGTAAGTTGATAAGAATTATTTGACCATACTTCCAAGACCTTAGGAATACTAAGACAATTGATAAGGAAGTGGCAACCCTTACAAATATTGCAAGGGTATTTGGGCTTACGATGCATTCTGGAAGTTTCCTCAACATTACCATTAGCTACAACCATCATTGGTTGGTTAGAAACTTTCTTATCTTTCCTCTTCTTCTTCTTCTTAGTCACATGGTTACTAGCATCAACACTTTTACCAAGTGAAGAAGAAGAAAGGGAGGAGGAAATGTTGGGTGAAGAAGGTAAAGGGTCAACAGTAGGTTGGTGATGTTGAGATGGTGAACGAGGTTGAGGTGAAAAACTTGATTGAGTTGGTACAATTGGAGTATTTAGAATTAAAGAAGTTGAGAACAACCATATCAGTAAACCTATCATGAGTCTGGGAAGTGATAATGTAGCCATATAAGGAGGATTGACATTTGAAAAATTAGGGAAAGGATTAGGGTTCTCATTAAAAGGAAGGTCTTTATTGGTAACCTTCGACATTGTTGTCGTTATATTCAACTTAGATAAATTTACTATCAATATTAACAATTGAAAATTAGAATCCACACCTAAAGTCACTAAAAAGAAAAAGAAAACAGTTAACCATGCAGACAAGCTTTTCACAATGCAATTACTAGTTGATAATGAAATCCAACATCACATAAATAAAATTGAAAAGTGGTTGTATATAGAGCGAGTGGAACTAGTTACACTGACAACCTACTTAATGAAACAATCT
>APFE030571698.1:1182-17347 GCA_000404065.3 Pinus taeda
CTAGATTCACCGTAATTTCCTTCATGGCCATTATACCCCTCCTCGTGGGCTTGCTCCTTGCCGTTTGACATAAAATCCTCCTTGCCTTTTTGCCAATTCTGTAGCTGGATACTTAGTCCGCTAAGCTCTCTTTGCATTCTCTCCAGATCTAGTCTGCGAAGCAGAGTTTGGATTTCATTCACATTTTCTTCCAGTTTGTCCATCCTTTCATTGGCCATCGCTTGAGCTCTAGTTGCTACCATACACCGACCTGATGAAAAATTGGGACCGCCAAAATTTTTTCACAATTAATTGAATGGTACCACCATGCTCAGCTCGTCGTTCTGATTTTAATGGGCTAGATCACCAATAAGCGTCCCGGAAGATCTCAGACTCCAACATGTATAGTTCTTATGCTCAGCCTTGCACATCCCTCTCTAATGTTGGTTTTCACTCCTAGGTGCATCCTACCATTCCCCATCAAGGGTTGTAATAGGTTAGGATGTTGGTTCCAAGCATTACCCGAGGGTTACAAAATTTAGGAGATAGATTTGTTGTAAGTAGTTTTATGATTTTCTAATATGTTGATTTGAGGAGGGTGTTTAGAAGACTGATTCTTTTTGAACAATTATTGACAGAGTCTCAACTACAACTATTGTATAGATTTAGGTAACGATGTGAATGTTCCATTTCAACAATTCGAACATAATAGATAATGACTTTGTTTTTCTTTTGACAGTTAAGTTTGTCTTAAACATGAATTTCCTGGTATCTTCGTTCATTGTAGAGATTAAATTTTATTTTTGCAAATATTATTCATATTACAAATTCCATTTTTTTTTTCAGTTAATTTCTCAGTTTGCATATGTTTGGGACTTCTATGCCCTCTAGGGCTTTTCTCCTGTAATGCAAGGTGTAATTTTTCTTTACTTAAACAATAATGTTTGTTTTATAGTTCAACAATATTTTATACATATCTTATGCAACCTTCACATTATGACATCACAATATGGTTTTCTACATTTCCCTCGCTAGACCCTTTTTCCAAGTATTTCTATTAGCTTGATTCAGTATAGGGGTGGTATAAAATTTTGTTTACTCTTAACCCGTGCAGGGTTTTCAAAGAGGCTCATTGGTTCTTCTTAATTTCTTTAATATCATCTTATAGAACCATTCCTCAGGTTATCAGTAACTGACTGGCCGTGGAGAAATAAATCTGGACTGGTGTTGTTTTTCTTAGACTCAGGGTTCAGCATCTAGTAATTATGGTTCCACTCAGCTTGGTTCAGAAGAACTATGATCGCGTCGATTTTTATTCAATTTTTTCTTAACATATTCGGGTGAATAGTTCCTCTTCAAGGATTACATGTTGAGTTTATAATATGCTTACTCTAGTCATTAATAGAATCAAAGAAGTGTTATGAGATTATCGTGTAACCCCATACAGGTCTAGGTCATCACTCAGGCTTCTTTATGTTGCATAGTTATTTAAGTGTCCTACAACATTTCTTTGGGTTGTGTATAGTGCTTATTCATATTTACATTAGAAAATCATATAACTAGAATATTTTTTTGTAGTTTGTTTCCATAAAGTACATAGGTACAAATCATACATTAATTCCCCAAAATCATTATTTTAATATGCAATTTATCGCAACAAAAAAAAATAAAAATTTCTTAACAGAGAACAATAGACAGTTATTTAACAGAGAGTTGGGACCCTCCTGCTCTGACTCCACCGATTACTCATTTACTTTTTAAACAGAAAATAAATTACAACTTTGTACTACGTATGATAGTATTTACAAAAATAATTTCTGTTACTATAATTACAGGAAGGATTTTCCATTCTATTCATTATTCAACTATGCAACATTATGATTATAAATACACTCATTCAACGATAATTATAGTAGAAATAAAAATTCGGGAGAAATATAAAGAAAAACCTAACTGTTTTGGTTTAGGCGGCTAGGAGAATCCACAAGGAGTAAGAACAATCCTCCCGACCAATGAGAATGGTATCTTTACCACTTCTCCTCCATGCTAGTTTCCACTTCCAGAACAATTTTCAAACCAAGAACCTTCACAGGTTCACCCAGGACTACCTGGTCCCAACCAACTACAATATTGGGCATTGAGCCTAAGCATTTAGGCTTCAAATGAAGTTCAACTGACCAACCAGCTCAGGAACTCTATTCCTTGGTAGTGTCTTACCTCCCTCTGACAACATCCTGCCTCCCTCTGGGAGCGTTCTACCAGAAGGCCTTCCTCTTCCCCCTCTCTTCCCTTCTTACCCCAAACTGATATTATTTATCTTTGGGGATGGGAGTAACTTTCTCTAAATGTTTGGTGAGTGGAGCTTTCACCTAGTGTCTTTACCCTAAATTCTCTGGCTAGCCACAACCAATTTTAAAATAAAATTAAAATAAACTTCAAATATTATTTTTCTATCGTTCATTGAATTACTATAGTGAAAGTAAATTAACTATTTAATTTTCAATGGGAATGTTACATCTTCCCCCTCTTGAGGGAAACACCGTCCTCAACGTTTCCTAGCCTTCAACATAGGCTAGAATATGCTTATGTATAAAATCTTTATTTCCATCTTTCACAGGTAATCTCTCTAGGTTGAAGTACCTTTGCCATACTTAACATAGTAGCTACTTGTTTCTGTAGCACTACTTTATTTAATGAGAACATGCAAAAGTTTGATCATGTTTTTCCTTTCTAGTTTGGCCTACAATCACCACCCATGCGGTCATTAGTTTTCTCATCAATACTTACTCAAGAGAATATATACATATATCATTTCAATATTCACTATTACATTATCAGTGGTTATTTATATACCATAAAAAATTGTTAACATACATCACAACCCAGGAAGGGTCAATAACATATACTCAATATAGGTTAGTAGAATCATTATAATCTGCATTGTTGTAATTTATTTTATTTACCCAATGATTTCACCAGTCGACAATGACCACTCCAAGCAGTTCTAAAAATTTCAGTTCACAAAAGTATCAACTCTATTGTGCTACTTGGTAACCAATAATATATTCAGGATTTAATCATTCTTTTCTCTGATGCGAGATCGTACTAATTAACACTACCATGCCCTTATCTTCATTCAAATATTTATGCATGCTAGAATGGCTTCTTTCCTTTTCCATTAGTATAAAACATTGTACATAATTTGCTTCCATGTAGATTCATAGATTAATATAGTATATGGTTGTTCTTATATACCAGTTCCTTAGTATATTGCTCACTTCATTCGGTGAGCAAGTTAACTCATGCAACCTTTAGGTTCATGTGACTTTGTAAAAGGATTAACATTCTTAACTCTATGTGGGGTTAATTTTTCATTAATAGTAATCCTTTTTTTGACATCCACCCTTTTTGTACTTAGGTGGTCATGATTTTGTCTACATTATTATCCGCTCACCACTCATCGTAGAAGTCTTAATGATAGTTTTATAATTCAATTTTTATTTTTTTATTATTATTATTTTTTTATATCAAAGGTTCCAAATTGTACTTTTGTTCCTCTTTAAAATCACATAACAATATTAATAGTCACTATGGAGACTTAAGAGCACTACGTGGGATAATACCCTATACTCAAGTCTCACAACATTACTTTTCAATACATTACCTTAGTGTGGTTATATTGACATGGTATTTGTAAGCAATAATTCTAGTCATTCATTTACCATGACTCCATTTGCATCCATATGAGTCGTAATTTGAGGCATTTATCTAGTAATAATAATAATAATGACTAACAACACGTTGCTCTTTCCCTGCCGAAAGTCAAGAGTGCAACTTCTGCTAATGTGAAATATTTATTGTTGTTTTTTTGTTGGGATGGTTTCAGTTAGTTTGATGGATTGGAGCATTATTCATGTATAAATAAAGTTTTATAATACCTTCCTTTTTCTTGACATATTCAAGTGGTTATATAATTGTCTAATTTTCCAGTCCCCTTAGTTACATCTACTTTGGGCTGCCATGTTATTTTTCTTTTATCATCCGTTAAGAATCCACCTTGCAATATTCGCACATTTGGCCCATTTTTCATTTGTAATACAGATAAACTTTATTTTTTGCTTTATTTATTAAAACATGATTTATTACATGTAGCTAAACAAAGCTTCCTTGATACCATAAGTTTTAATCTTAGGTATTACAATTTTTCCAATTATCTTCTAGATGAGTAATTTAAACCCCTTTGTAATTGTCTCCTCTTTGAACAATTCATAATAGATTTTTAATTTTAATGTCTTTAGAGTGGTTGTTCTCATAAACTTATGCATCAAGGCACAATTTTGCAAATTAGAAAGAAGGCCTTGCTACCAAAATCTGATAATTATTGTCTAGTTATTCCTAACTTTTCAGGGTGATTCAAAATGTGACACCCTGTCTTTAAAAAACAAAACTTATTTGTTATAAATGTCATTGTACTTAATTTACTCTCTTATTACCATAAATCATAACCATTCCAAGTAATTTTTTGTTCTTGTAGGTGCCCAACATAACAAGTACAAGTACCTCAACAATAATTCGATTAATATATTGGATAACTTATAACTTGTATACTAGAACCTATTTCAATGTGCTCACAACAATATTCTTCCCCTCCGAGGAACAAAAAACAATTTACTACTAATCAGCGTTAATAGGTCATAATGCCGAATGCTTAGATACCACTTGTAACATCCCTCTAGAAACATTACATGTTACATCCTCTCTGATTCCTTTTTACATTAACTAGTTAACAACTATTAATTGTCATTTTTCTCACGATAGGAACATATTAAAATACCAAGGCGGTATATATATATTGCATAGGCTGGATTATCCCAATTAACAAAATAACACATTTTCCAAAGTTATGAATTTAATTAACACACTGTCGTTACATTGCAAACCAAGGCCGTTAATGTTCTTACCTTACTAGATATGTTAATTGCGACTTGTGATGTGTTACAAATGACAATGGTTTTTTTTTCAAAATACAAGGTGGTGGCCAACTGGCATAACACTTGCCCGCTGCCCCAGGTTCTCAAATATTCTAATATGCCATGTGTTAGAATTAATGGAGAATAGGTGATTATTGTTATGTAGTTATGATTGTGCTTTTCTTGGATATTTATTTCGTATTATTTAGGGATTTGTTTTACTATCCCTAACAATATGTATCTATTTATTATTGGAGTTTAATGCGAACCCTAAGCGGGTGCATTTGCTTGTAGGAGCTCCTGGTGATCCACACATGTGCTCTCCTCCTGTGTTGTTTGCCAAATTCATGTCTTCCATGTGCGACTGTTGACATCGTATCAGAGCTATAGGAAGGAGAGGCCTGTATGCTGAGTTGAGGAACGTGAAACCGTTGCAGGAAGCTGAAGAGTAATTGCGACGTCATCCCAGGGAGCTGAAGAGTAGTCGCGATGACTCTCTTGGAGACTACGCAAATTTTTTCCTCCGACATCGTCACAGGTTTTTGGTGTACAACTGCGACTAGTCATGAAAAGGAGGTGAAGAGTCATGATGATTGTGTTCTAAGCGTGGAAAAGTAGTGGTTGTTGTGGTTAAATATTGCGTTTGTTTGTTGCGTTAAATTTGAGGAGAGGAGATTAAATTAATGGTGGTTGTCTTTTCACAACACATTGCCATACATGAATTTTTTTTAACTGTAAAGTATTAATTCATTTCTCTTAAAGCCACTCTTTACTTTAAAGATTCACATGGATTTTTTTTTACCCACCCTTTTTACATTAAAGCTTCACGTGGACTTCTGAATTTGGGAAGTTTTTTTAATTAAAGATTTTAATTCTTTAATTAAAAACAAAAAGGAATTTGATTATTTTTTGAAGGAATCCTTATTTATTAAAAAAAAGGGTGTGTATTTTTGGAGTGATCTTTTTTTTAAAAAGAAAAAGAGGATCTGGAATTATTTTAAGTGAAATTGGAGGATGGAATTCTTTTTTGTGAAGGAAATTTGCAATGAACAGGGTATTTTTTTTAACATTTGAGGTTTGCTCAAATTTTTGAATATTTTATTCATTCAAGATGAATAATCAAATTGCCAAAGCTTATCTCAATGAGAGTAGTAAGCTTGATGGGTCTAATTACAAAAAATGGAAATTTAAGCTCCCAACTCTACTTGAGGGACATAATGCTTATAGCATTGCCACTGGTGATGAAGTCAAGCCGACTACTGCAACTGGTGGATCGAATACAACAATTCAAGATTGGGAGAAAAGGGAGATGACGGAAAAGGTGTTACTCAATTTATTAGTCAAAGATTTCATCATCCCTCACATTCAAGATTACAAGACAACGAATGACATCTGGACAGTTCTCAAAGATATGTATGAGATCAAGAACACCAGTTGAACCTTGTATCTCAGGAAGAAGATTCTCTCAATCAGGATAGAGGAGAATGAGTCTGTTTCTTCATTCATATCTCGGATAAAGGAAGTTAAAGATAAACTATCTGATATCTTTCAAACCGTGTTAAATGATGATCTAGTGACAATTACCATGAATGGCATGATGCATGATTATTAAATGTTTATAACAGGATTGAATGCAAGAGAAAAGCCTCCAGGATTTGAAGAGCTCATTGGGATTTTACTACAGGAAGAGGAAATGAGGTTGTCTCTTAAACCTCAAAATTCAGATCTTGCATTGATGACAAAGTTCAAGCCAAAAGGGAAAGTAGTGGCTGATCACAGGAGAAGAAGCACATCAAGAAAAAGGACACCACAAGGTATGACCTCGCATAAACATGACTCTACTCCTAAATTCTTTTATTGTAGTTAGATAGGCCATATTGCTAAATTTTTTCATAAGAAAAAGGCAGATGAGGAGAGGTATAAGCAGAGAAGACATGTCGGTCATTTGGTTGATGCAAATGCAGATCAGAATTAGGATGTCAGATTGTTTATGGCTAAGGCTGAGACCGCTTTAGCTACTGAGGAGGATGAATCAGATATTTGGTTTGTAGATTTTGGAGCATCCTCACATATGTCAGGTAAGAAGCAATGGTTTAGAAATTTTAGAGAATCCAACACTAGAGTAAAAGTATACCTTTGAGATAATAGAGGGTACAAGATCAAGGGACATGGAGATGTCCTTATTACTCTACCTGATGGATATATTAGGAATATATCTAATCTGTTGTATATTCCTGGTATTAAGAAGAACCTGATTTCTGTGTCAAAGATTATAGATTAGGATCTCAAGGTAGAATTCTTTAAATCTCATTGTATTATTAAAGACTTGTTGGATCAGATGAAGCCTATTGCTACAGGTATTCACATAGGAGGACTCTACAAACTAGATGTGAAGAGTACGCCACAACAAGCCTTGATGTCATCAAATAAGTCTGCTAAAAATTTGTGGCATCAGTGACTTGGGCATATCAATTTCAATGACCTTCCTCTGTTGCAGAACAAAGGTATGATAGATGGTCTTCCTATTTTAAAAAGGTTGCATATTAATTGTGAAGCATGTGCATTCGGTAAGCAGCGTAGATATGAATTTCTTTCCATTAAATATAGAAAACGAAGGGACATACTCGAACTTGTACACACTGACTTATGTGGCTCGATGCAGACCAGATTGTTAGGTGGGGCCTATTATTTTTTAATTTTTGTTTATGACTGTACAAGATTCACATGGGTATATTTTCTTAAACATAAAATTCATGATTTTGAATATTTCAAGCAATTCAGAAACATGATTGAGAAGCAGACAGGAAAACTCATCAGGATTCTTCGATCAGATCAAGACAGAGAATTCAAGAAAGGGATTTTCATCAAATACTACAATGAGCATGGGATACAACAACAATTTACAACACCTTACACTCCTCAGCAAAATGGAATAGCTGAGAGGAAAAACAGAACACTGGTGGAGTGTGCTCGTAATATGTTAAAAGGTATGAATATAACCAATGGTTTTTGGGCAAAAGCTGTTAATACTAAAATGTATTTGAAGAATAGGAGTCCTACTAAAAGTCTTGAGTATAAAACTCCTTTTGAAGCATTGTTTGGCTTCAATCCTGTAGTAAGCCACCTTAGAATATTTGGCTATAAAGCTTTTTCTCATGTTCCCAAAGAGAACAAGAAGAAGTTATATTCTAAAGCCATTAAATGTACCTTCATTGGATACTGAAGTGAGTATAAAGCTTATAAATTGTTTGATCCTTCTACTCACAAGGTGTTTGTCAGTAGAGATGTAATATTCCATGAACAAGTTAATGATGGAAATAATGTTCAAAACAATGAAGAATGGCATGTACCCCTACTTCTAGAAGAGGATAGTGAAACATGATTCAGTCAGCAACATGAACAGAAGCAGGAACATCAACACGATAATGTGGAAGGAATCAAGTTTAGTCCATAAAGAGAAGAAAGCAACATAATAATTGAACCCCCGCCGCTTAGGAGATCGAGCAAGCCAAAACTGTTACTAGCTCGATATAGGGATTGTGCGCTCATGATTGGTATGTTAAACATTGCAGAACCTTCTAATTTTTATGAAGCTAGTAAGAGTTTTGAATGGAAGGAAGCAATGAAGGAGGAATATGAATCAATCATTAAGAACAATACTTGGGATCTGGTAAACCTTCCTAATGATAAACAACCCATAGGTTGCAGATAGTTATTTAAGTTGAAATTTAAAGCAAAAGGGTCTATTGATAAGCATAAAGAAAGGTTGGTGGCAAAGGGGTATTCCTAGAAAGAAGATATTGATTTTGAGGAAAAATTTGCCTCTGTTGTAAAATTAAATACTATCAGAATGATTATTACTTTAGCCACTAAACATCATTGGAAAATACATCAATTAGATGTTAAATCTGCTTTCTTAAATGGTGACTTAAAAGAAGATGTATATTTAGTGTAGCCTGAGGGGTTTGTTAAGAAGGGAGAAGAGCACTTAGTATGTAGATTAAAGAAAGATTTATATGGTTTAAAGCAGGCTCCTAGATCATGGTATGAAAAAATTGACTCATTTTTCCTCATGTATGGTTATAAACGAAGCAAAAATGATCCCAATTTGTATATTGTGTTTAATGATGAGGGACAAATAGTGTTGATTTATTTATATGTAGATGATCTGATCCTGACATGAAGTGCAGACATTCTCATTGAAGAAATCAAGCAGCGATTATCACATAAATTTGAGATGAAGGACCTTGGAGAAATGCATTACTGTTTAGGTCTAGAAGTTTGGAGAGATTCAAGCTAAACTTTCTTGTCCCAGGGTAAGTATGCCAAGAGTCTGTTGTCTAGGTTCAAAATGGATGAGTGTAACGTTGCATTTGTGCTTTTACAGAAGAACAGAAAACTTCAGGTGGATGATGGTTCGAAATATGCAGATGCAACATTGTACAAACAATTGGTTGGTAGTCTTATCTATTTGACTACAACGAGACCAGATCTAGCTTATGCAGTGAGTGTTTTGAGTCAGTTCATGACTCAACCTCGTGACAACCATTGGATTGCAATAAAAGGAGTATTAAGGTATCTGTAAGGAACATCAGACTTTGGTATTTTGTATTCTGACTCATTTGATGTTAGTTTGACAGGTTATACAAACTCTGATTGGGCAGGAAATTTAGATGGTAGAAGATCAATTACAGTTTACGCCTTCAGCATTGGTGTTGGGGTCATCTCTTGGTGCAGCAAGAAGCAGCATATTGTTGCCTTATCCTCAGCAGAAGCATAATATCAAGCTATGTGTGTAGCAACATGTGAGGAAGTTTGGTTGCATAGACTTCTCCAGGATGTGGAAGGAGAATAGACAGAAGCTATGATTATCAATTGCGATAATCAAAGTTCCATCAAACTAGCTTACAATCCCATGTTTCATAAAAACACCAAGCGCATAGACACTCAATTTCATTTTGTTAGGGAGAAGGTGCAGTCCGAAGAGATTTGTGTAGAGTATTGTAGTTATTGTGATAATATGGCTGATAAATTCACTAAGCCTCTGGGAAGACTGAAGTTTGATTTGTTTAGGGATACATTAGGTGTGTTTAATAACCCCTTTCTCCATTAAGGGGGAGTGTTAGAATTAATGGAGATTAGGTGATTATTGTTACTTTCTTGGATATTCAGTTCCTATTATTTAGGGATTTGTTTTACTATCCCTAACAATATGTATCTATTTATTATTGGAGTTCAATGTGAATCCTAAGCAGGTGTATTTGGTTGTAGGAGCTTCTAGCGATCTGCACCTGTGAGCTCCTCCTGTGTTCTTTGCCAAATTCATGTCTTCCATGTGCAACTGTTGACACCATTTGGGACCTCTATGACAGTTGATCCTTGCCCCTTCTCATTCGACTCTGTATGGAGGATTACAATGGTTGTGGGTAACCAACCAGTTTTGTCCCTTCTTCGACTGGTCATTCGAAGGGTATGCTGCTAGGAGGATTAGATATGCAAAGTTCTCAGTTGGCCATGTTTCAGTTAGTTTCATGGTTTCTCCTCATCCTTGATAACCAACCCTGTCACAACATTTCCATTATTGTGCTTTGCTTTATAGTTGAAAGGCAAGCATGCTCGGAGGAGTTTGGCAGCAAGGTATGATCTCGATATTTACTATGTTTTGTTTTGAGAAGTACTGACTTATGCATTTTTCTCAGCTAAAAACATTGTCTGCCTAGTATCTGTAGTAACTTCAACCAGTCTTCATCCTTCAATGTACAAAATACCTTGAGAGGTAACATGTCGAAATCCTTTGCCGCATATCCATTTAGGATTAAGGTTTCCATTAATGTTTTAATGTTGGAGCAAACAATGCGCAGCAGAAATTTAAAAAGGCATACACAACACATAAAATCATACAAAATAACACAAGGATTTAACGTGGTTCACCCAACCAATCTGGGCTACATCCACCAAAACAGAGGCATCAACAATCTTATTATTCAACAGGAGATTACAGTAATTTATTTTCTCACACACTCTCTACTATCCCAATATCCTGTACGGGCCTATATTTTATAGCTAGGAGTATAACATTGAATCATAAATTATCTCACAACAAATATAGGATGCATTAACTCCTCCTCAATAAAAATGGAGCTAATATAGCAACAAATCCTATTGTTGTCACCTACATGAGATTTTTTCCCAATTTAATAAAATCAAAAATCTCAACAATCTCCACCTTGACAACAATTAGCCTGATACCCTGTTTCTTTATTATTTTTATCTTTTCTGCAAGCCAAGAGAAGCCAAACATCAACGTAACTTCTCCAACAAAACTGGTTTTGTGAACATGTCTGCACATTTCTCCTTTGTATGCACTTTTTCAAGAGAGACTCCCCTTTCAATGATAACCTGTCTTACAAAATGGTACTTTATTGGTATATGCTTTGGTTTACTATGATAGGCCGGATTCTTAGCCAAATGAATTGCACTTTGACTATCACAAAATAACTTGATGTTGTCCTGTAACCTACCAAACTCACCAAACAAACCTTTCAACCAAATCGCTTCTTTGCAAGCATGAGAAGTAGCTATGTATTCTGCTTCAGTAGTGGATAAAGCAACAATGTTCTGTAGCTTTGACATCCAGCTAATAGCTCCACCTGCAAGAGTAAAGACATACTCTGATGTTGACCTTCTCTTATCCAAATCACCTACAAAATCGGAATCAACATATCCGCAAACAAATTCACTACTTCTGTTATAAGTGATACAATAATCACTTGTGCCTCTCAAATATCGAAGCACCCATTTCACTGTTGACCAGTGTTCTTTACCTGGATTTGCCATATAACTACTGACAACCCCAACTGCATGTGAAATATTTGGTCGAGTACAAACCATCGCATACATCAAACAACCTACTACATTGGCATACGGAATTCGATACATATATTCCTTTTCTTCATCTGTATTAGGACATAAACTAGAAGAAAGCTTAAAATGGGAAGCTAAAGGGACTGACACATGCTTCACATTGTTCATACCAAACCTCAAGAGTATTTTCTCAATATACTTCTGTTGTGATAGCCACAGCTTACCATTGCTCCTGTCTCTGAAAATCTCCATGCCCAAAATCTGTCTTGCTGCTCCTAGATCTGTCATATCAAATGTCCTAGCCATCTAAGCCTTTAACCTGTTGATCTCTATTATGCTTTTGCTTGCTAAAAGCTTATTGTCAACATACAACACTAAGATAATGAACATGCCATTACTTAATTTCTTAAATTAAACACAATGATCATATTCACTTCTTATATAATTTTGACTCATCATGAAAGAATCAAATTTATTGTACCATTGTCGAGGCGACTGCTTCAGACCATACAATGATTTCTTGAGCCTACAGACAAATTTCTTGTTGCGGTTTTGAACAAACCATTCCGGTTGTTCCATGTAAATCTCCTTATCTAAATCTCCATGTAAAAATGCAGTTTTAACATCTAGTTGCTGTAATTCTAAATCAAGTAAAGCAACTAATGCTAATACAATTCGAATTGAAACAATTTTTACAACTGGTGAAAATATCTCATGAAAATCAATGCCTGCTTTCTAAGAAAAACCTTTTGCGACCTGTCTTTCTTTGTACCTGTCCTCTGTATCATCAACAACCCTTTTCAATTTGAAAACCCATTTACATCCCACAGTTTTCCTGTCTTTAGGAAGTTCTACCAGATCCCATGTGCCATTCTTGTCTACGACCATCATTTCGTCCTTCACAGCTGCTTTACACTTTTCACTTTTAGAACCTTCTACAGCTTCCTGATAGCACAAAGGTTCATCATTGTTAGTGGTAAAAGAAACTGAAGTAACATAATCATCATACCTTTTAGGAGGACGTTTCATTCTTGTAGACCTCCTTAAAGATGTTTCTAGTACTTCCACAATTGGTTGATTATTATCTATAGGAACTTCTTCATGATCAGCATCTGAAACATGTTCATGATCTACATCTGAAACTTGTTCATGATCTGCATTTGAAACTTGTTCATGACTTGTATCTGAACCATGTTCATCTTGACTATCATCAGAACTAGTTTCAAACTGAATGTGTTGAAGCTTAGATACATTATCCTGTTTCAATTTATTATCTACATCTAAATGTGCAAGAGAGGATTCATTAAACTTAACATCTCTATTAATGATGATCTTGTGAATAGTAGGATCCCACAATCTATATCCCTTTGTTCCATCACCATATCCAATAAAGATATATCTTTTTGAATTAGGATCTAATTTAGAACGCTGATGTTTCGACACTAGAGCATATGCATCACAACCAAAAACTCTTAGTTTAGAATAATCACGAGGATGACCTTTCCATACCTCTTGAGGAATTTTGCATTCTATCGCCGTTGATGGTGATCGATTTATCACATAACAATTTTTAGCCACCGCTTCTGTCCACAATTCCTTCTGCAAATTGGTGTTACTAAGCATACTCCTTGCTCTCTCTAAAAGAGTCCTATTCATGCGTTCAACAACTCCATTTTGTTGAGGAGTATATACATTGGTCTTATGTCTTTCGATCCCAGCGTCCTTGCAATAATTTTCAAATTCCTTTGAAGTAAACTCACCACCATTGTCAGTTCTTAAAGATTTAATGGTTCTTCTAGTGATGTTTTCTACTAATGCTCTAAACTGTTTAAAAACTGTAAATACATCAGACTTCCTTTTTAACATGTAGACCCACACTTTTCTAGAGAAATCATCAATAAAAGATACAAAATATGACGAGCCTCCATATGAGGTTGTAGGGGATGGACCCCAAACATTAGAATGGATATAATCAAGGATTCCCTTACTAGTATGTTTGCCAATTTTAAAATTCTTCTTGCTTTGTTTCCCAAACAGACAATGTTTGCAGAAATCTAACTTATCAGACTTTAGATTAGGAAGTAACTTATGATCAGACAAAATATTTCAACTTCTTTCGCTCATATGGCCCAACCTTTGATGCCATAAACGGATAGAACTACTGTCATTTTCAGACACTGTAGAAACATGATCTGACTCTGTTCTTCCTTCTAACCGAAATTTTTTTCCAACCTTCTTTGCTTTCATTACTAGTAAATTTCCTTTATAAATTTTCATTACTCCACCTTCAATAATAGTTTTATGTCCATTAGTGTCTAGTGCTCCTAGTGAAATGGGATTTTTCCTTAATTCAGGTACATGTCTTACATCAGTTAAAATTTTAGTTGTCCCATCAAACATTTGCAGCTGAATGCTTCCCATTCCCACAATATTACATGTGACATCATTTCCCATGTAAACGACTCCATCATTGATTGATTTATAAGTCTTAAACCATTCTCTATGAATGCACATGTGATTTGATGCACTAGAATCTAACAACAAATGTTGATCATGATTAGACAAATTAACTGATAACACTTCATCACTCATACCTGAACCCGATGCCGAACCTGTATCTGTCATGTTTGCTTATTTCTTCTCTGTTGAAGAGTCTTCTTTAGAAGTTTAATGTCGCTTCCAACAATCCGTCTTCAAATGTCCCGATTTGCCACAAAACCAACACTTTACCTTACTCTTCTTCCCTTTTGATTTTGAACGCGATTCGTTGGGCCTACTGAAGCATCTTTCTTTAGACCGACCTCTGACCATCATTTCTTATGATGTAGAGGTTTCTAAATTTGACCTTTTCCTTGTGTCTTCAGATAATAACGATGCAACTACATCATCAAACTCAAGGGTCTCTGATGAATTAAGACTTATAGAAGTAACAAAATGATCCCATGACTTGGGCAACGAGCATAATAAAGTTATAGCTTTATCTTTTGATTCAAATTTTACTTCTATACTTTCTAATTGCACCAGGAGAGTATTAAAGGTATTCAAATGATCAGTAATAGATGTACCTTCCTTCATTCGCAAACTGTACAACTGTCGCTTCAGAAGAATCCTATTGGTTAAGGATTTTGTCATGTACAGTTTCTCAAGCTTTGTCCACAAACCAACAACAGTTTTCTCTGACACGATGTTAAACAAAACATCATCCGCCAAACACAGTCGAATACTGCTCAATGCTCTTTCATCCAATTCGCTCCACTCATCATCTGTCATGTTGTAAGGTTGTTTGGACTTTCCCAACAATGCCTTCGCCATGCCTTGTTGCACAAGTAGATCATACATTTTTACTTTCCAGATCTCGAATTTGTTTTTGCCATTGGATCTCAAAACGAGCACTTTGAGTTTTTGCCATATTGTAACAAACAAACAATCTCGAAGTCCAACTTTTTAATAAAGTCAATATATAAAAAATTCCTTTGCCTTATACTATATTGCCTTTACGTTATCAAACAATCCTTTTGCTATAAAAACTGTAGATTACAATTAAAAAAAAAAATAACAAAATTGTAGTTTTACCAAAGCGATCCTTGCTTGGCGCGCCAAAAAGAACTTGGCGCTTCCTTGACAGCAGACGATCCGTGCTAGAAGCAAAATCGATATAAGTGATAGAATTGGTGCGCTTAAACCCGTTGATTCCGTGCCAATCGAGATACTGGCGCTCTGGCGTGAGTATTGCTTTCGGAACTGCGCCAATGGGCGCAATTGTTCTAAAATAAAGTGCGGCAACCCGTTCCTCTGTCAAAAATTGGCGCGTTTTCTGAAGAAACTGCGCCAATGACGAAGCTCCACCTTTTGCAGATCTGTCACACGCACCAACTCCTCAACATGCTCTAATACCAATTGTTGGAGCAAACAATGCGCAGCAGAAATTTAAAAAGGCATACACAGCACATAAAATCATACAAAATAACACAATGATTTAACGTGGTTCACCCAACCAATCTGGGCTACATCCACCAAAACAAAGGCATCGGAAATCTTATTATTCAACAGGAGATTACAATAATTTATTTTCTCACACACTCTCTATTATCCCAATATCCTGTATGGGCCTATATTTTATAGCTAGGAGTATAAAACTAAATCATAAATTCTCTCACAACAAATATAGGATGCATTAACTCCTTCTCAACAGTGATCAAATTTGAAGGGCAGGTCTTAATTTCATTTAGAAGGGCACACATCTAGGTCGCACTTCTATAATGAAAAGCATAAAAAAAAAGCAATTCAATTGACAATAGTAAATTATTTTCAAATTTCTTTTTATTTTTTCACAAACAAAAAGATACTACTAT
>APFE030571716.1:0-18631 GCA_000404065.3 Pinus taeda
ATTAATAAAATAGTACTAATGGTTATTATAAATTTATTATTTGATTAAGTGTTTTCTTTAGAAGAAGTAATTTAGGTTACATAAATAAATTACATATTCTTATTCCAAAATTAATAATAAAATAAATAATTTCAAAGGTAATTTAAAAACAATCAGTATTTATTTAATAAATTAAAAACTAAATATCTACATGAATTATATATTCAAGGTATGTTAATTTTTATAAAACTATACTAACCATTGATGTAATATTAAACCTTTTTCTGTTTATAAAAATTATTAAATTTACCACTTATTAATACTATTCAAATAGAGGTTAGATTTGGAAATAAATAATTTATTATATATATTATAATATAATAATATTATATATATAATATTATACTAAATATATATTAATACTATTTGATCATATCAACTTGCGATAGAAAAAATCTAGATGGGCCATACTTATTACCGCTAGTTTAAGGAGCTGAAAATAAATAACTCAATGGTAGTAATCACAAATAAAACTAAAATGACAATAACATAAATATAAGAATGCAACATAATCTAGATACCCTAATAATAATGACGTTATGAATAAACTAATTAACAACCAACCAAGGAAAAGGACCTTCATCAAGAAAAGGTAAAATCAAATAGGATTAATAGCTAAAAACATATATACCTTAATAATACTAGTAAACCCGAGAAGATTAAACTGAACGACCATGAAGAAAGCACCCTGGATGAACAGAGAGGGAAGGAGGAAACCCTAAGACGACAGGGCGGGGATCCAACTTCTACTGACCTTCCAACCATCATCTCTGTTGAGATTGTTGGGTCTACGCTCAATTTCAATAGCTTCCCTTAACTTGCGATGATGGAACCAATCCACCTTGGCAATGACTTTGGCCTCCTCGATGCAGACGTGATGCTTAGTCTTGTTCTCATGCTCTGCTAGGGCTAAGGATTTTGTTCTTCCATGCCTCAGGTCTGCTGCATGCTCGCAAATTCTCTGCTGGATGGAGCGCCCTGTTTCCCCTATATAGGGTGTCCCACAGGAGCAAGGAATCAGATAAACACCCTTCATGTCCATGGGGTTAACCGGATCCTTCACCGACCGCAGGGAATTACGGATGGTTTTGAGGGGTCTGAAGGTGGAGGGAATATCAAACTTTCTAAGGATCCGCGTAATTTTGTCTGTGGTCCCTTGAATATAGGGTAGATGGACACCTAGATGGTGCTCCTTAGGCTCTTTCTTAATCAACGCATTTTTAGAGGCTTTAAGGAAATCTTTCCGACCTGGGTGCCTACTATATCCGTTTTCCACAAAGACATCAAGGAGG
The DNA here is from genome assembly GCA_000404065.3 of Pinus taeda. Lineage (NCBI taxonomy): Eukaryota > Viridiplantae > Streptophyta > Pinopsida > Pinales > Pinaceae > Pinus > Pinus taeda. The sequence continues at coordinate 1,332 of APFE030571716.1, forward strand.
TGGGATCTCTCTCTATACAGGTTCTCATTATCCGAAATCCTGAGGGCACGCGTAGCCAGAGTGTTAAGAACACCCATCTTCTAAGCTGGGAAGTGATGAGAATCGGCATGAAGATACTGCTCTGTGTGCGTTTTCTTACGGAACACTACGTGGGAGAGAGAGCCGTCCTTCTTCCTCGAAATAAGAATATCCAAGAAAGGGAGGCTGCCATTGACCTGTTTTTCCATGGTGAACTTAATAGCTGAGGACTGGCCGTTGAGGTGATCCAGGAAACGATCCAGCTCCTCATGGCCATGGGACTAGATGACATTAGTGTCATCAACATACCTCTTCCAAAGCTTAGGAGAGAGACAAGCCGAGGCAAGAGCCTTGGCCTCGAAATCTTCCATGAAGAGATTCGCCACGATCGGGGAGAGGGGGGAACTCATAGCAACACCACAGGTCTGCTCGAAGAACTCACCCTATACCTTTTGATTTTTCTCAATCGGTGATAGGCGTTGGGGAAGGATGCGATCGGGGGTTTATAAAGGTGTGTTTTGATTAGAACCTCTGATCCGATATGAGGTCCTAATGTGACCGAAAGAATTTTTTTATTATTTACTTGTTATTATATATGTTTTATGTGTTAAATGTTAATTTAATTAATTTAATTATATTTATTATATTAATTAATTTAATATTTAACATTAAAAATTAATTTTTTATTTTGTTTTATTTTAGTTTTTAAATTATAGTCACTTCGATATTCTTGGTTTTCGAGATCAATGATCAATTTTTGAAATTAGAGTAAATTTCTAAAATCCCAATGTTTTATGATTTGGCTGTATGAGTAAAAAAATGAAAAATGTTAGTAAGAACTAACTAGAGGTTAATATTTAAAATAAATGTATTATTGGATTAATTTATTTAAAAAAAAGATATTGTACATTTTGCGCATTTTTGACCCAGACGGCATAAATGATTAGACTTCAAAGGAGTGCCTTACAAACCAGTTGACCAAATGAGGCGAAACAAGTGTCAATGGGAAGCTTATAAAAATCGATCTTAACAAAAAAATAAAAACAAGAATCCAAAGAAAATGAAAAATTAACAAAAGCGTAGGATAATCAACTAAATAAAATCCTAAAAGGTGTGTAGCCAAATTTTTATACAAGGGGTCTCCATTATTTGAGGTGAACAAGTAAAAAATGAGGGGGTTGTGTTTTACCTCAACAATGGCGACACACAAGAGAAGAACCAATTATCTCTGCTTAATACGAATGAGGTTTTTCCAAAATTCAAGTAAAAATAATCAAAGAAGAGAGAATTATGTTTGAAATGCTTGACTAGGTTCATTAGTGTGAATAAAAACAAGAATCACCTAATTGTAATTTTTTTCAAAATTTCTCATAAATAAAAATATTTCAAAGTTTTGTATTAATCCTTAATTAGTTGTAGAGATAAAGTAGGGGTCACTTTACAACTTAGTTTTTAAAATATACTCATTTGTCACAGGTAAAACCACTGCTGCCAGTTAACATCTATAGTCTTGATAGGGTTACTTTTTAATTATCAATGATTCAGAATCTAATCTATTTAAGAGTTATTGAACTAGAGATAAATCCATCTATATATGTTTATTTATTTATTTATTTATTATTATTATTATTATTGTTCTTAAAAGCCATTGTCCTCGTTTGGTGGCTATATAGTTGACAATGCCATTCATTGGTTATAATTGGACTGAACAAGATGGCTCGTGATGAGCCCCGTTGTCTTATAATTGTTTGTAATCAGAAGCCATTACCCTAGTTTGTTTAGCAATGTTGGTAATGTCAGCCTATTTTTCCCCTATGATCATGGTAAGTAGGCTCATGATGAGACCTCTTATCTTTTAAGTTTAAATATATTTCTGGATTATACTCTAGAAAGATAAGACTCTTTGGGATAGGGAGAATCATTGACTCCTTAAAAGTTAAGAATGACAATTTCAAAATTAAAGACGCTTTGCCGTAAAGTGTCTTTACTTGGTTGAAAATAAATTTTCCTAATTGATAGTAGAACTTTGAAAGATCTTAATAAAGTATTGAAATATCAAAATGATTACAATTTTGATGAAAATGAAATGTCTCCAGATTTTATGATACTTTGCCAACTTCTCTTGTTTTATAATCTCTTCCTCAAGTATGCCTACCTTTATAATAAGAAAAACAATTATTATTAAGAGATTTAAGAGAAAGCTAATAGGTGACTATTAACAATTTTTCCCTATGTATGCCGACCATTGTTAGGTAACAAGAAGGCCTTTCATATAAATCATGGTGAGATCACCAAAATTAAAACTGAAAAACAAAGGAAAATAATTCTTATGCTAAAATCAGAAAGAAATCATCAAACAAAAATAAAAATGAAGAAATTATAAAAGTGGGAAGTAAAATCCAAGTTTTGAAAGATAAACTCATACAATAATGTTTATACCAATGTCTCAACGATATGAAGAAAAAATAAAATAATCGTGTAATCATTCTTTCATATGTCGAGATTTAAAAAAATCACACGTTGCACGGTTGTAAGTGTTTTAGGCTTTTTGGATAGAAGTGACGATAAAATTCAGTGACAATGAAAACTTTTTGTCTGATATCAATCTTCTTGTTTCAAAGAATCATCATAATCACTTTCTAATAAAAGGAATGCTTAAAGAAACAAACTAAAGGTTCAAAAACTTTCTAGTGTAGTTGTTTCGATGAAGATTATCGCTGCTTATTGAAATAAAAACAGGAAAAGAGTATAGGACTTCGAAAATAGGATCTGGCGGAGGATTGAAAGCTTCAAATAGAGAACTGCAAAATAGATTTTTTATATCAGCATACTTTAAAAGCAAAACTAAAGTAATGAAATGGAAATTAATGAAAGTGGGTACATGGATCTTACCATTGGATAATTGCATTTGATCATACCTGGAAGGTATTAACTTCTCCAATATTAACTGACTTCTTCTTTTAGATAACATTAGAACATGACCCAAAATAATTATTTATTTATTTAAACTAAAGAAACCAGTAAAATGTAAAAATGGAGTGCTTAGTGTTCAAGAGAAAACAAATGCATCAAAAATGAGAATGAGAATTTGCAATAGTGACTGTTTCTCAAAATATTATAGGTTTCATATAAACTCCATGATTTTATAAATTTTCCAAAATCAAGACCAAATTCAAATATATGAGAAATGAAAATGATTTAAATATGCTGCAAATTGGTCATTAACTACTTTCTTACCATAGTGGTTACCCAAGCTTGCTTTTAAAATAACACATCGCTGTATCTGATGATTCACATCACATGTTTCTTCACCATGCTTCAAGTTTAGTTTGCAAGACTTCACTTTTGTTGCTATTCCATATATTTATTAAATGCTAATGGCTTAGAGGCATGCATTGGAAGCTATCACATCGGAGATTGCAACAACAAATTGCCGATATGAAAACATGCAATGAGAAGATGTGCGATGAGATGGAGCGATCACATCGTTGAAGAAATATTATATTGGGGATCGGGGAATATTTACATTGTGCTTCCTACATCGTACAATGCACATCGCAGATTTAGAATTGTGATGTGAGCATAAATAAAACTGTGATGAAGCGATTGCGATATCGGTGATGTGATGGATGACATGGCTAATTAGCAATCAACGATCTTAAGCACATGAGGTAACAATTCTTCATACGCCGATATGCAATGAAGAGTGGACCCGATAACCTTATGATGAAAATTTAATAACATATTGGATCCGAGACATCGACCCCTTTAAAGTTATGCTCCTACCATTATTGTGATTGAGCGGACATGATATTTTTTATGAATTTGATTTGAGTTTCATATCGAGTCTGGAATTATGGGGTCATCACAATATTGGTAAGGTCAATTATTGGAGATCGGTGATTCATGTAATAGGAGTATACTTCAACTGCAAACTTCCGATATGCGAAATGTGATATGGCATATGAGTGAGATAATACATCAGAGATATTTTATGAACAATTTGTTATCAAAATTGCTAAGAGATACTTCCGATGAAATCTTATGATACAAATGGTTGTGATATGGATGATGTGATATGAGAATGAGATGATTGACAAAAATGAGTGGGATGAAAATATTGCAAATATTTTCACTAAAGTATCAACAATATGAAAATCAAGTTGAATCCTATGAGACTGCTTGAAATTTGAATTGGGCTTTCTAATGGTTGAAAGCAAAGGCAAAAATGCTCAAATTATAATGAATCACAAATAAAATTTCCCTGAAGTTGTTGCAAATTTGAAATGGGCTTTTTGCTTACTTCAAGTTTTGGAAACAAATGAAAACCTGTAAATAAAACAAAACAAAAATAAAAAATAAACTAAGGACAAGAGAAACTTATAATAAATGAGAATGAACTTGTGAATGTGTACCTGGAAGGAAATTCTCTGTAGTTTTTACTTCATGAATCTTCAAATTCTTCCTTCGATTTATCAAAATTTTGCCTTTGTTCAAAATCATCTCATTATTTATTCTAAATCGGAGTGAGAAATCAGCCTAAATAAAATCTACTTATCCATGTTCAGGAAATATAAAATCTACCAGAAATAAACATGAAAATAGTCTTCCCTTTTGAATTGAAACAACAATTTATTACCTCTGCTTATTTTGAATAACTTGATAAGAATTTGTATTGTTATAGTGACTGTTCAATAATGCCTTTTGTAAATGAATATGATGCGTATTGCAGCATCAAACAATAAACTAAAGATCTGAATGGGATAAAGGCACTAATTGTGGAAGAATATCAACATAGATTTAAATGTGTGCCAGGTGCATACTCAATTAAATTCTGTCAATACATTATTCGAAATAGACAGAGATGTATTCATGGGTAGAGGTATTGCTGCAAGAAATTCTAAAAAGGAAAACAAGAATTAAAACTTTCTGATAAGAAGAAAATGTTTCACTGAACATGTGTGAGAGCGGCTAGTTTCTTTGATTTATTTTTTAATCTGCAAAACTCTTGAAATAAAAATAAACAAATTAAATTAATTCCACTGTTATTCTAACCATATACATGAAAATGGCTAGGTATAGTCATATTTCTAGTGTAACCATTTTCTCATTTTAATTGTTGCATGTATGTACAGTTTAACCATTAATAATAAAAATACAAAGCTAATTGAACTAAGAAAATAAAATCTCTATGTAGAATGCACAATTATTGTTAACAACTTAATTGAAACCTCCTTCTCTTGAAATTTCCTTTCCAATTGAATACCAATTGGATCATAAAAATTTGGATGAGTTTTCATTAAGGTTTGGGAAATGTTCAAAAGAGGAGATGACATGAAAGATTGTGAAGATGAATTTTTAAATTCAAAGGCTTGGAAAAAATTGTTAGTGTTATTTATAAATGTTAAATTATTAACAATCTTCCATGAAGGAAAACTTTCCAAATATTTTCCAAATGAGTTAATGAAAAATGGATGAAAGTCTGTTAGATATAATGGAGATTATTAATTGAATTGGATTGTTAGCTAGATTGTAAAAATACATTCTCTTGTTAAAACTGCCTTTGAGAAGATAGAATATTTTGATAAGAGATGAACATCTATTGAAATTGAAATATTAAGCTTTTGATGTTCATGGTTATAATATGAAACTTCAATTTCGTAATAGGGCAATGCATCAATTGAGTGTTTGATAGAAAAGTGCTCAATATGCCAGCTTAAAATATAAAAAATCTAAAAAATAAAATTAGAAATAAAATCTGATTTTAAACAAAAGAATTGAGGAAGCAAAAATAAAATGAAATCACTATTGTGACAACACAATTGGGATTGTTTTGAAATAATTCATTTTTCACAAGGATTGACTAGAATTATGAAATTTGAGTAATTGCCAATTCCAACTTGTGAATTAGAAACTGAATTATTATTATGAGTAGGAAAGAAAGCTTGATCATGATATGAATAATAAATTGGAATATTTTCTTGAATAGTTAAATCATGAAGATAATTCGCTACTTTAGAATGGGGATTAGTTGGAATAATTTCTAAGTTGAAATGTCCCTCATTCTCAAATGTTATTTGAATTTTCTCATGAAGATAGTAATCAACGCCCTCAATGTCAGAGTAATTATCATAAGCAACTTCACAATATTCTCTAGAATTCTCGTTGATCTCATCCAATATATCAAAACAATGAGGAATAAAAATTTCATGTTCATTAATGGTAAAAGAATAATCAATAGTTGTTTCTCTATCTTGATAAAAACTCATTGGTAATTCATTTAGATCATCCTCTTTATTTTTTGAAATATCGTTAATACCAAGAGGGGAAAATTACCATTATTAAAAATATCAGGATAAAGGGAAAAATGTGAACCTGAAACAATGTATTTAAAAATGTCTCTATTTGAGAACAAGTGTATTATGGTCATTGTAAATTTTAGATTGCAAATCATTCCTTTGCATACTCATGCTTTTATGAAGAAGATTGCTTTGCTTTTCTAATTTTGGCATTTACTTCTCATGAAAAAATTTAGAAATTTGTACAATAGTTTGGGTGTTATTATTTACTTTGATTTCTGCTTGTACTTGATAATTTTCAATCTGAATTTCTGAATTCACTATAGAGTAGCTGTCAGATTTTCACGGTGGCTCTTTCTTCGAAATTGTTGTTGTTGTCTTCTTTCATTTGATTAGAAATATTTTCCAAGATTTGTGAGACCACTTCATCATAATGTATTTTCACATCCGTATTGGAATTCTCATTTATGTTAGAAGGGAATGAGACAAAGCTTGAATTAATTTATTATGGATTGGGAATAGAAGGAAGAGAGCAAATATATTCAAACCAATCTAGTGATTCTTTTTCTATAGGTTTATATTTGACTTTAAATCTTAAACAGTTCAAATGAAATCGAATATTAAAATCAATAACAGATTCATTTTCAAACCTTCGTAGATATTCAATTTCATCATATAGTTGTTCATAATCATAGCCATCAAATTTACAAATGAAAATTGTAACAAATTGATCCCATCTGCGAATTGAGGCAACTGGAAGAGTTTTACACCAGTTTCTGGCTTTTTCCGCAAATGTGAGAGTAAAATTTTTACATAGAATGCCTTCATCAATTCCTTAAAAATCACAATTGGAAACCTTTTGAATAAATTGAAAGACATGATTAAAAGCAGAAACATTTCTCTTACTATTAAACTTTGCCTAAAGCAAGAGTCTTACCACTTTGGGTGGAGTATTGGTAGATGTACGTCCATGGATACAACTCAAAATTGGAAGCTTAAGAGGAGCCATCATAAAAAATAAAATGTTAAAATTGAAAAGACTCCAATAGACAATAAGTTTTAGGCCCTCCTTCTAGCGCAAAAAATGTTGATGCCTCGAAAATCATTGCAACAACAATGGGGGATAAGCACCCGGTCCGGGCCTCAAAGCATCTCCTTTTCCATTTGGTTTGATGGCTCTGACTGGTTTAACTAGGTCCAGTTACCTTCTCCCTATCGCTATTGGTTTATGATGTGTCTTTCACTACCAATAGTTAGAGATATTAGATCACTTCTTCTTGCTGATCGGACAAGAGAATGACCCTTAAGTTTATTTGGGTTCAACCAACCCACAGCTAAAATTGTCTTTTTGAGAAGAGGACTTAAAAGAATGTAGAAATTATTCTATACAAACTTATTCTATAATGGAAGCAAAAAGAAACTAATTTTAATCCTATTTTAATTAGACAAATATAGATCTAACTCAACCAAGAGCGAGATATTTAAAGTATTGTGATTTAAATATGTCTTGTTTATAAGGAATATCAAGTTAATGAAGTAGTTCAATTAACTGACATTATGGATACCAAAATACATCCTATTGAGAACTATTAACTGAAATAATCAGTCAACAACACTCAAGAAGAAATTCACAAAAATGTTATTGATTATCAAATCAGTAAATCCAATAGTTAAACAATAATATGAAAAAATAGTTCACAACACATTACCATTCAATAAATCAGTTTTACAAGACAGATTTCTGAGTAAATAGTTACTCAGAAATCAGAAATCAATTCATAAGAACATAGATACATAATAACAACATTGAGTCTCCAACAGTCCTTTATATTTCTTGAACTTTTGCTTTCAAAGCTAAAGCCACAATAGTGCAAACTTTGCCCATCATGCATAATTCAAGCTACAAAAGAGAATCCTCAATAATCCCCAGATCTGAGATTTTCCCTCCTCCCTCCTACAATTCTAAATTCCTATTACAAAAGTGCTTTTAGAAGTCCAAAGTGCAGAGGAGAGAAACCCTTTATTCCATTCTAGAATCTATTATTTATAATATTTGCAAAGGAATTCTTGAGAGGAAAGTTTGTTAAAGAGAAATATGCCCAATTCAATTTTTTTGCTCAAAATTCCAATCTTTAATTGCTGTAGCATTCCCATTGATTGAGATATTTTTCTCCATATCTCTTCTATTGTTTTCCTGCAAGAAGAAATCAAAATAAATTAAAATGCAACAATAAAATCAAAATGTCATTTCTGGCATGTAAAACAAATCCAATCAAATACAATTAAATAAATAATTGAAAATAAAATGTAAGCTTTCTATTGATGCCTAAGATGGTTTAGTTGGCCAAGGATATCATTGACTAATGGATCTGCATTGAGAAGAGGCTTGGACAAATGAAAATGCAAAAAATAAAACTAAGAAAATTAATTTTATTTTAGAAATTCTGAGCTTGTTTTTTTGCCTAATTTTTGACCCAATAAATAACCAAAAATGTTACTGAAACCTCCTTAGAAATGTTTTCCTTGATTTTATCTTTCCAATAAGCCATCTTGGACTTCATTTGGCCAGGTAAGACTCAATCTATGAGCTTCCAAAGTAGATGAGTTAATTTTGGCACAAATCTAGAAATTCTGTTATTGGTCTAAAAATCAAAATATTAATTAAAAATTTGATCCTAAATTAGAATTTTAATTATTTAATAATTATTTCTAATTTGAATGTTAATCATAAATTAAACTAATTATTTAATAAACTGTTATTAATATAACTAACTATTATAATTAACTATTTATAAACTAACTAATATTAATCTAAATTATTAAATTTTAACTTAATTAATTTAATTAAATTTTATATTTAAATTAATTAATATAAAATTTATTATTTAAATTAATAGATATTAAATCTAATATTCAATTAACACTATTTACTATATTATAACTACCTTACCCTGTTTCACTTATTCCACTCTACTCACGTATGAGTGAGGTTTGAAAAGAATTAAAACCAAAAACGAAAGTTTCATTTAACCTATGCCTTTTGACTTTTCTCAATCAGTGATCAGTGTGAGGGAAGGATGCGATCGGGGGTTTATAAAGGTGTGTTCTGATTAGAACCCCCGATCTGATCTGAGGTCCCGATGCAATCAAAAGAAATTTTTTATTATTTATTTGTATTCTATATGTATTTTTATTATTTACTTGTATTATATATGTTTTATGTGTTAAATGTTAATTTAATTTAATTAATTATATTTATTATGTTAATTAATTTAATATTAACATTAAAACATTAATTTTTTTATTTTGTTTTTATTTTATGAGTTTTAGTTTTGAAACTATAGCCACTTTGATATTTTGGGTTTCCGAGATGAGTAATCAATTTTGGAAATTGAAGTAAATTTCTAAAATCCCAATATTTTATGATTTGGTTGTATGAGTAAAAAATGAAAAATGTTAGTAAGAACTAACTAGTGGTTAATATTTAAAATGAATATATTATTGGATTAATCTATTTACAAAAAAAGTATATTGTACATTTTGCGCATTTTTGACCGAAACGACATAAATTATTAGAATTCAAAGGGGTGTCTTTTACAAACTAGCTAACCAAATGAGGCAAAACAAGCATGAATGGGAAGCTTATAAGAAATTGATTTTAACAAAGCAATCAAAATAAGAATCCAAAGAAAATGAAAAATTAACAAAAGCATAAGATAATCAACTAAATAAAAATCCTAGAAGGTGTTTAGCCAAAATATTATAGAAAGGGTCCCCATTATTTCAGGTGAACAAGTCAAAAATGGGGGGTTATGTTTTACCTCAACAGTACCATGCATTCACAAACCAACTAGGAAATCACACATGCAACCTATTACCTACAAGTATTCCTGTTGAAGTTTCCTGATCCAACTTTTCCTCACTTTTCCATTTCTTTCCTAATCCTTCCTTTGCTTTCTTTCCTTAATGCTAGAGTTCTCTAAGAATTCTCTAAGCGTCCAAGAGTATGAGAGAATAGAGAGAGCTCCAAAACCGAACTGACAAACAGGTTGAACTAACAAAAGCTACAACTTGATCCTGATAAGCCCTTTAATCATTGAGGCCTCTATGTTCTTCAATTTCAACTAATTTCCTTCAATTTCCTCCTCATGAAAATCTTATGACCTTTCACCTCCCATTTTCTCTAATTCTCCTTTATTTTCATAAATAAAATGTGAATTATTGCCTCTTTTAATTTTCAAAACCTTTTCCAATGCCTTTCCCAATATCCCTTAGTCATAATAAACCAAATGAACACCCACTAGGATGCTTTTCCCTACGTTTAGCTTGGAATACATGTCCCATGACCTTGGTTTCTTTTTTCATTTATTAACCTTTATACATGAACTTTTAGCCCAACATTGTTACTAAGCCCTCCCCCTTAGGGGAACAACATCCTCGGTGTTTTATGACACCTATGACTAGCAAGGCCATTGAAAACCAAAACATGTTTACCGTGGAGCTTTATAACTTAGCTCGATGCAATTTTTACAATGAACATCTTACTGAAAAGCAAAACCAACATCAAAAAAATGAAAACATGACAACCATACTACTTATTGGAGCTATATAACGCAACTCATTTTGATATTTACAACAACCATACCTAAATATGTACATATACCAAAAATATTTTTCCTCAACCGACAAACAATGAAGGATACATAGCCTGCATCTGATTAGTTCTTTCCTATGTAGCTTCATCGGGCCCAAAGTGCTTTCACTACACTTTAACTTGCTCGATTCCAAAGCATGAGTTGTGTCCGTTGCAAAATGCATAGAGGTTCCTACTGGAATTCTCCTTTTATATCCACATGCAATACAAACTAATCAATCACATGATCAACATCTTTCATATATCTTGTAAGTAATGAAACATGGAAAAAATCATGGAATTTCACTGTTGAAGGCAGTACAAGTCTGTAGGCTAGTAGTCCAATCCTCTTAAGGATCTCGAAAGGCCAACAATATTGAGGTGCCAACTTGGCACATGATCCAATCCTTACGGATCTCCTATTGGGCTTGATTCACAAGTACACATACTCCCCAACTTGAAACTCTTTAAATGTCATGTCTTGATCTTTATAACTCTTATATCTATGATATGTTTCATTTAAATTCTTCTTGATAACTTGCATTTCCTGTTCCATTTCTACCAACATGTCCAGTCCTATAAGTACCGTGTTCATTGGACCACCCTAGTTGATATGAGTATTATAACTCTGCCCATAGTGTCCCTAAATTAACTCATCCTTGATGACTCCTAATACCCATTCTTGTAAGAAAACTCAAGGAGTGGAAAATACTCCTCTCACCTCCTCTACTAATGCATAACATACATTCTTAACATGTCATCCAAAATCCAGGTGGCCCTATCTACCTGTCCAACTATCTATGAATGATAAGTTGCACCAAAGGCCAACTCTATACCTAAACTTGAAAATAAATCCTTCCAAAACTTGGAAGTGAACTTAGCATCTCTATATGATAGAATCATCCTAGGGATACCATGTAATCCTAGTATCTCCTTTAGGAAGACCTATGTTACCTCAGTAGATGAATAAGTAGACTTAACTAGAATAAAATGAGCTACCTATCTCCTTGATGAAGACCTGTGTTACCACAGTAGATGAATAAGTAGACTTAACTAGAATAAAATGAGCTACCTTAGTCAACCTATCAAAAACAACCATGATGGAATCACGCTTTCTAGATGTTCTTGACAAACTTGTGATGAAATCCATATAAATGACCTCCCATTTCCACTCCGGAAACATAATTGGTTGTAGTAAACCACATGGATGCTTACACCCTGCTTTTACCTATTGACAATCCAAACACCTTGTGATGAACTCAACTACGTCTTTCTTCAAATTGAGACAATAGTAGAACTTATGAACTACTCTCAATGTCTTTTGATATCCTGAAAGACATGAATATGGTTAACACGAAATTCCTTTACGATAAGCTTCTTGATTTCACTATTGTCTGTCACATAGATCATATCCCTAAATCTCACGAAATTGTTTATTGTGAGATGATAGTCCACATCCTATTCACATGTACACTTTTGTTATAACATGTGCCTAAGATCCTTATACCTACCATCCTACTTTCTTTCCTGGAATTTCGAATCTTGTAAATTTGTCCCATATGAGATCATAATTTCTATGTGATTTACCTGCACTTTTATTCTAAGAGCATCTGCAACCCTATTCTCCTTACCCTTAATGTACCTGATCTTGAAACTCACTAACACTCACTGAAGTCAAAATGAGTTGGCATCTCTATTTGATACAATCTTCCTAGGAATACCATGCAATCTCACTATCTCTCTGGTTGTGCTACCTCACTAGCTGAATAAGTAGATTTAATGGGAATAAAATGAGCTACCTTAGTTAACCTTTCAACCACAACCATGATGAAATCATGTTGTCTAAATGTTATCAGCAAACTTGTGATAAAATCCACAGAAATGACCTCCCATTTCCACTCCGAAATCAAAATTAGATGTAGTAAACCACTTGGATTCTTACAATTTACTTTTACCTATTGACAATCCAAACACCTTGCAATGAACTAAACTACCTCTTTGTTTAGATTCAACCAATAGTAGAATTTTTTGTTGAAAAGTGTGCAACAAGAAATGCTAAATTAGAAAGTGCTAAAAATAGAATTGCTAAAAATAGCACTTCTAAAAATAGCAGTTTGGCCAATTGAGCATTTTGGTCACCTTGGGTGAAAGGTGAAATTGCTAAAAATAACATCTTCTAAAAATAGCATTTCTCAGTCCCTTCCTATTTATAGCAATCCCTAGTCTATCTCTAGGAAGTAAATTCGAATTTGGTCTTACCAGTAGTTTGGAATATTAATTGATTAATTCTGCATGAGTTAATTAGTTAAGGAAAAGCAAACTTGAAGTCTTTGTGAGAACATGCAATTATTTCTCCACTAATTGGGGAATGTGTCCTTGATTTGCTCCACTGATAGAGGACTTAAGGACGAGTTCTATATTGATAGGATCAGTTGAATTATTTAACTTAGTCAACTTCAGTTATATTAATTTAACAAGTTGTTAAATTAATGAGATATAGTTTGTAGATGCTTGCATGCATGTGAAAACTATTATTTTCAGATAACTATGTATTCAGTCATGGATAATTGATGCATGTCAGTTCTGTTAGAGACCCAGTTGAGATCAGATGTGGGACAATGTACTATATGTTGGATGAATATTTTTCCTGTAAAGGAAGCTCATCCATGATGAGGATTTATCTCCTTCACGTTTGTGCAGTTATTTCAGAGGTCAGTGTTGTGTGTGAGGTGAGAATCACATAGGAAAAATGAGGAGTTATTTCCACTAAATAAGAGATAATCCTAATTAAATGGATATGTTCTTTATATGGCAAAGGAATATGTAGGATTGAAACCAAATCTTATAGATAGCCCCAAAAAATGGCGTAGACCGTAGAGTAAAGTCTCTAGAGTGAGTTAAAGGAGGGAGATATACAAGAACAAAGTTAAGAAATATTTCTTAAATTAATTTTTTATGAATGAATTGGTAAGTGGAAAGAGAAACTATTGAAGACCTTCTTGCAACGCCAAATGTAGCTATCATGCTAGGCATAGAGGCATGAACACTAGTTTTAATTAAATTGAGAAAATGCAATAGTGTATTGCAATATATTAAACTTGAGCTGGCTTATCTGCACCTTACTTAGGAACTTTCAAATATTGGTGGAGTGATGACGACTTTACTCCTTTCTATCAAGAGAATAGAAACATCTGGCCAGCCTTCTAAATATTCACTATAAGTTGTTTGAATAGAAAGGAATACATAATATTCCACATGCAATCCTTATCGTGCATTGCCACTCATATGATTTGTAAATAATAAAAAATACTTTATGATCTCTTTTAAATAAGTAAGGCAATTTAACTGGTTGTTGTTTCAAATATATACAAGGGACATCCATTCATGAATACTCACTCAATCTAGTAACGAGAGAACTAGCACCACCAAAGGTGAAAGGATTATAAATAGGGCTTATCAAAAGGCATGCAATGAGTAAAGGGTTGCAGGAGCCTCTCAGAAATAAATGAGTCATTATTAGTCATTAATGGATAAATTACTAGATGTCAAGAATATAGTGTCCCCCACCTAAATCCAAAGTTGACTTGTAAATAATAAACAATACTTTAGGATCTCTTTTAAATAAGTAAGGCAACTTAACTAGTTGTCTCAAATATATTCAAGGGACATCCATTCATGAATACTCACTCAATCTGGTAACAAAAGAACTAGCACCACCAAAGACCAAAGGAGTATCAATAAGGCTTATCAAAACGCATGCAATGAATAGAGGATTGTAGGAGCCTCTTAGAAATAAATGAGTTATTATTACTCATCCAAAAATAAATTACTAGATGTCAAGAATATAGTGTCCCCCGACCTAAATCCAAAGTTGACTATGTAAATGGTTTATTCAAATCTCCAAAAGATTGTCACAAGACAAATGATGGAACACTATTTGAAAAAAAGAATGATACCTCGTAGAACCATATGTGGCAATACATGAAAGAAGAAAAATGAGGAGTTGTTTCCACTAAATAAGAGATAATGCTAATTAAATGTAGGGGTTCTCTATATGGTAAAGGAATATGTAGGATTGAAACCCAATCTTATAGATAGGAAAAAAACCTGGCGTAGACCCTAGAGTAAAGTCTCTAGAGTGAGTTAAAGGATGGAGATATACAAGAGAAAAGTTGAGAAATATTTATTAAATTAAATGTTTATGAATGAATTGGTAAGTGGAAGGAGAAATTATTGAAGACTTTTTTGCAACATCAAATGTAGGTATCATTCTTGGCGTAGAGGCATGAACACTACTTTTAATTAAATTGAGAAAATGCAATATTGTAATGCAATAGATTAAAGTTGATCTCACCTATCTAGACCTTGCTTAGGAACTTACAAATATTGGTGGAGTGATGACGATTTTACTCATTTCTATCAAGAGAATATAAACTTTCGGCCAACCTTCTAAATATTCACTATAAGGTGTTTGAATATAAAGGAATACATAATATTTGGCATGCAATCCTTATCATACATTGCTACTGATATGACTTGTAAATAATAAACAATACCTTATGATCCTTTTTAAATAAGTAAGGCAACTTAACTAGTTGTTTCAAATATATAGAAGTGACATCCACTCATGAATACTCACTCAATCTAGTAACAAGATAACTACCACCAGCAAAGGCAAAAGTATTATCAATAGGGATTATCAAAAGGCATGCAATGAATAGAGGGTTGCAAGAGCCTCTCAAAAGTAAATGAGTCATTATTAGTCATCAATGGATAAATTACTAGATATCAAGAATATAGTGTCCCCCCACCTAAATCCAAAGTTGACGATGGAAATGGTTTATTAGAATCTCCAAAAGATTGTCACAAGACAAATGATGGAGTGATATTTGAAAAACGAATAAGACCTTGTAGAACCATATGTGGCAATACATGAAAAAATAAAAATGAGGAGTTGTTTCCACTAAATAAGAGATAACCGTAATTAAATGTAGAGGTTCTCTATATGGCAAAGGAATATGTAGGATTGAAACCAAATCTTATAGATAGGCCAAAAAAATGGTGTATACCCTAGAGTAAAGTCTCTAGAGTGGGTTAAAGGAGGGAGCTATACAAGAACAAAGCTAATAAATATTTCTTAAATTAAATTGTTATGAATGAATTGCGAAGTGGAAGGAGAAACTATTGAAGACCTCCTTGCAACACGAAATGTATCTATCATTCTAAGCATAGAGACATGAACACTAGTTTTAAGTAAATTGAGAAAATGATATGCCATGTTTGAGGCCAATAGAAACTACACTGGATGAGCATGACGAATGGAACTTGCATAGAGAAATGGTCTACCTAAGGCACTAAATGGTAAAGAAGAAAGTGTGTAGAAGTCCAAAACTAAAATGAAGAAAATGAGGTTGAGGTGGTCATTCATTTTAGTATAACTTGATAGCTATGCAAAAAGGTATTGTAGAAAAGTAGAATGGTAATGGGAAAGTTACATATAAAGTTGAAGTTGTAGTTGTGTGAAATAAAGGGTGTGAAGTACCATTGGTTACTTCTAAAATAATGAGAGGGAGAGACATGATTGTATTTTTGTTCACTTTGGGAGTCTAATGGTTTTCTTGTTCGAATAAAAAAAAATTCTTGAGTGTTTGTGACCTACTATAAATGATGCTTCAACCTATGGAATAGTGTTAGGGTTTCTTGATTGGGGGTCCATCATTGTAATAGATGAAGTTGTGGTCGACATAATGGAAAGGGGGATAAAGGATCCAATATAAACAAAATCTAGTGAGGTGGGTAGTAGTGTAACATATAAGCGGCCACATGGACATGGTTGAGAATAGTAGAGATGCGACAATACCTTACGAGTGGGAAGGGATTATATATTATGATCAAATTATTTGAGTTATGCAATAAAAACATTGATAATTGATTATCAATATCCATGTCATATGACTTACATTATGATGTTTTTTTCCTTACTACACCACAAAGAACTTTATATATCACAATCTGAGGGAGATATATGACTCGATTCATGTTCAATATGGATTTGACATGTGACATCAAAACCAAATATTAATAACAAGAAAATATTTTAATCTTCATCTTCATTGAAATAGTTATTTCCTTTTCCAAGGAATACTGTCTATAAATTTGATTTATGATGAACAGAAGTTACATTAGCATATTCCTAAGGGAATTCCTATGGTCAATTGCCCGAGCGGAAAAAAAAAATGGCTACTAGAGATATTGATCCGGATTTAAATAGGAACGCAATAGATTACAGAGATAACCATAAATACAGAGATGTGATAACCATAAATAAAGAGATGCAGCGGAAACAACAC
>APFE030571721.1:5244-17697 GCA_000404065.3 Pinus taeda
TTATTTTTAATGATTCCAAGGGTGCCAAGTTTGGTTGTGCCCTTCAAGAAATTCCTTAGAAGTTCCAAGGGTGCCACACCTAATAGTTTATTTGTAATGCCAAGGGTGCCAAGTTGGTCGTGCCCTTTAAGAAATTCCCTTGAAGTTCCAAGGGTGCCACACCACTTTCCCTTCAAGCATTCAGTGACTACGAGGGGAAAGTATAGTGCAACGTCATAGACCACTATCATCTCTTATGTTGCCTGTTATAGTGAGACTAATGGTGTCGGGGATCAAGGAATCCGCCTTGATGCGTGCCCCTCGGTAAAATTCTCATGAGTGACCCAACTTTGGGACCTGCCCTCATGGCATCGTGATCTTCAAGGCGAAGGTGTTTCAACTCTTCCAGCCCAAGTCACGGCAGGAGTGCTAGTGGGTGAGATCAGGGACTCTGTCCCACCCTTCCCATGTAGTTCAAGCCACCTGTACAACCCCATCACCCATATGTGAGTCATTCAGTCAAGCAACTAATCTGTGCCTGCAACCATTAACATATAATCAGAATATAGTTAAACATATATGGCAGATTTCAAGATCGACTTAGACTTTCAAAGATAAAATAATATGAATTTTCATCAAACCAGGTGTCATCAACTCGTCATATGCGAGTGCCTCTGATGGTTTCCTGCCATGCTCAATAATCATCAGTAACAAGGTTTCTCAATGTTAGTCATTGTCATAATAGCATCATTAACCATTCCTAGTCATTCACATCATTGTCCATTGTAAGCCTGAACTAAAGAAAGTAGGTAACATAGGGGACACATCCAGCATGGTTATCATCATTAAACATCGATGGAAACATACATATTCATTAAGCTATCAACATCGTAACATCAATAGAAATATACATATTCATCAAATTTATCATCATCATGCTTTTAGTAGAGAGCATACATATTCTTTACTACCCTCATCATCATAAATTCAAATAGAGACCAAACTTGACTATTTAATCTCACAATCATCAAAATACCAATAGATAAGATACATAACCATTCATGCTATCATAATATCAATGGAAAGCATTCATAAACATCACAACCATGAATATCTCAATCAATAATAATATTGTCATGTGCCCGAATCCTCAACCTGAGGTCCTCCTAGAATAAAGTGTGGGCCTTATGGCTAAACAAATGTTTGTGTCATATCACTGTCAGTCAACTAGAGTGGGGCACTACATGATGTCACATAAATATGCAAGTCATGTGAAGATCATTGAGCCACAATGAAATGTGAGTCATTTGAACAATGTGTGATGCTATCCATGCCATAGAGTAAGATACATTGCGCCACACAATATTACAATTCATGCCATACATATATTAGATATGAAAGCACATACAGATATGTGAGAGTGCGAGCCATAGAAATTATGTGACCCTTTGAAACAGAGGACGAGCCTGAGATGTGATGTGAACTTTCTAGAACGTGTGTGTATTATATGAGCCACATACAATAAGATGAGCCACAATTGTGAACATTACAATGATAAGTCAATGAATCATGAAGGAATGTGCACAGTCATAGAATGTAGCGATGCCCTAAAATATACAAATCACCGAAGTATGATATGGACAACTATGGATAATGAAAATTGAGTCACCTTTATATACATACCCTCCTTTGACTGAAAGGGTATGACCCTTATTGGAGCCGACTTCAAATATTAGGAGGGAAAATATAAAATTCAAACTAACATAAAATGTATTTTCCAATTTTTTGTCCAAATAATTTTGCCACAATAATAACATTTATTTATCCATTTTGAATTCTTCTTTGACCATTATAAATTCTCTTTGGGGCGTGATGGGCTTTGCTTAGGGTTGTTGGGTTTCCCTTATGGGAAATTCATCCTGAAGCTGCCCAAATTTCAACAATTCCACACAATATATGTTGGTGAAGTGAGTGGACTAGATGTCTCTCTTTTATGGATCACAAGGTATCAAAATTAGTTAAATCCTTAACTATGACAAAAGTACAAATACTTTGAAAAGAGTAGACTCAACATGGGTAATGAAAAAAGAAAAATATTGGAAAATTTATAGGCATCATTGTTCAACTTCAAGAAGGGAACAAAAACTTCAAGGAGGTCTAGATGTTTCATAAAAGGATGATGAATATGGAGAAGAACCTTAATACCTCTACAAAACTATCATCGTTACTAAAACACTTACTTGGTGAACATCAAGATTCCCTCACTATAGTTATGGTAGAGTCGAACAAGAGTAGAATGTAGCTCATGTAATTTGGTGAGAAGGTTATTTAGATGGATAGGTAGAAAGAGGACAAGCTCACTCAGATGATGGCTTAACTGTAGTAGGAGTTTGCAAAGAAGGAAGAAGCATTGGTAAACCTACAAGCAACCATCCAAAAGATTAAGGAAGCAAAACAACCTTTTATTGCCACTATCAAATCCAACACCATAATGGAGTGAAGCATGGTAAGTTCATATTTTTCATACATTTCTCAAGAACCTTTTAGTGAATCTGAAAAACATACTAGTGACATTGGTCAAAATTGTTGAAACATATGGGCTATGATGGACAATGGTTAGGAAAGAGAAGATGATGCATCCTAACTCTATTGTAGCTAAATAGATGGTTAATCATGAAGACATAGGTTTTTATGTGTTGATTTTTGAGTAGCTTGGGAGGTACTCCAAGCCCTAGGGTTCAATGTTTGGAGGCTGGAGCACCACAAGAGTCACTTGTGGGCTTGGAACCCAAGGTTTGGGTTTTTCACCCATCGCGATTTTGGCCAAAACCATGGACACATTTCAACATGGGATGGATAAGGATGATAGTACTCATCAAGACGAATTCGATGCATAAAAATCATCTGATTCCAAGTTGTAAAAATCGAGTTATGAATTTTTGAAGTTAAGAAGTGGGTTTGCACAAGAAGAGTCAAGGTCGGTTTGATGTTAATAAGCTTTATGGTAGCTTGTCAAGCCTAATAATGACTTTTTGTGATACAATTATGAGGTGATTAGAGTGTCATTTCTCACATCCAAAGTGAGCAACACAACATAAGAGGAGCTTGTTGAAGGAGAAGACCAATTATGTCTTGGCTGCAGGCAAACGAAGGAAAACAACATGGAAAAGGAGGGTTTTTAGGGCTACTTTTGGTGACCAAATTGCAGAAAAGGAGGGCAAAGGAGCAAGTGTGAGGGTCTGAGGTGTTTAAGGGCTGGTTTGTGGGCGAATTGTCCTTATAATAGGTTGTCGCAGGCCTGTGGAGCCATTCTAGACCATGCCGTAGTGAATAGAAAGAGGGTCTAGGACTGTTTGAGGTCTAGAATAACTCAGAATTGCAACAAACCAGAATGACCTCTCAAGGAAGGACAACCACAACTCTAAGGAGTGAATATGGGCAAAAAATAAGGGCTAGAAATGACATTGGTTTTTCCCTAACGAGACCGAGGTTGACAATAGAGAAACAAACCTTAAACAATGAACAAAGGGTATGTGCTTTAGTACGTTCTTATAGGTGTTGGATCCGTTTTATTAGATCAGTTTTGGATCAGTTTGTCTAGAAGCCTATGGGAGCCATTTGGAGGACTTTTCTTGATGGTTGAAAGTCCCTCCTAGGAGCATATTTTGTAGTGAGTGTATTGAGCATTATTGGTTTGTTGGAGGGAAATGTGTTGATAGCCCAAAGTAGCCCTAAAGTAGCATACAAGAAGGACATTGATTATTGCGTGATTGGGTGAAGTTTGGAGCCTAATGTGTAGCTCTTTGATGGACGAAAGAGGCTACTAGATTGACAGTTTGGAGCTCAAGTATTGGCTAGTCTATAAGAGTGGATTGGATCAGCCCGTGTTCATTGTAACAGAAGTGACTTGTAGCATTGATAGGTGGCATCCCTCCTGGAGACTATACGTGTTATCCTTTGATGGACTAAGGGGCATTTAGAGAGAAGAACGAGAGAAAAGGACTGACAAGACAAGATACAACATAGAGTCTACATCATGATTTCCAATGTATCTTGTATTCCATAGACTGTTGTATTATTCAGATTGGTTTAATATAATGAATATTGGGTTGTAAATATTTGTACAATATTTTGTAAAAAGCTATCTATACTTGTGCATGTGTGATTTACTGCTTTATATTTTCCATTATGCAAAGTAGCTTTTGTTGAGATTCTTGGTTTGGTAGATTCTAAGATTCTATCCTAGGCCTAAGATCATGGAAATTCAACATGGATTAGAGCATGTCTGAGCTACTTTGGAAGATAATGAATCATCATAATGCACATCGAAGTAAAACTTAAGAGGGAGTTGGTCACATTGTAGGCGAAGGGATCACTACAATGTTGAAGTTGTAGGTTGGTCTCTGGTATGAGGAGAGGTTGGAGGGGTTTTTCAACTATAGTCCATGGAAGGAAATGACCAAGTTGGTCTTGCAGGTCAACAGGATATGGGAGTTTGTCGAGAAAGCCATCAAGAATCCAACTGACCTAAAGGAGTTATAAGTGTACAAGGTTTTGGATATGAGGGTGAGAATGATCATCCTTGATGGTGTGAAGGATCCCCTAACATCTCATTTGTCCGGGAAGAACACTGCACATGAGATGTGTGTTACGCAGTAATTTGTCACCGTTGGTCACCGTCCCTGTTACCCTTGCTTTCGCACATTGGAGGACACATTTATGGACCTGTGACCAGTGACACAACTTAAAAACACTTGCATTGGATTCTCCTGAGTATGAACTTCAAATTCCCTGAAGACACCTTTTGCAGATTAGCCTTAAAAAGTGCCCTTTTTCCATTAGCGCGGGTCCACAGTGTCTTACCCATGCCAATGACTTAGTTCCTTAAAAGAGGGCGCGTCCATGGACGCTCTGTCATAGAGCAAAGCCCGCGCCACCTAAATTTGGTCATTATTTTTAGCCAGCGCGCACTCATATGTTTTTTCCTCTTTGTTCATGGAGTTCTCTGAGGGAAAAATCTCATGGAAGTGGTCGAGTGTCATATTTTTATCCATGACAACCAAGTTTAGTGGCTATTCAAGGATAATGCTAAATCTTCAGTAGGTGTCCTGATACAATGCATACTCCTTCCTCCTCCATCTATAAATGACTATCCCCCTGCATTAAACCAACTAGTTTTGCTAGAGCTATTGTGAGTACTGAGATTATGCTGGAGTGATAGTGAGAATTGAGAACTGTAGAGGGGTTATGCTGCCAAAATATTGAGACAGAAGAGGTCACCTTGCAAGGCGTATTTAGCTGCTTTCCCAGTCAGAGGAGGTTCAACGTCAGAACCTTTGGTTGTAATCTTTCTCTGTTTCTACTTATTAATAGACGACTATCATTATGGTTCCACTCATGTGTCTTTTAAATGGTATCTGAGTTATATCTTTTCTGACCGATATATAATTGCATATACTGGATTTTACGCTTGTGTTTGTATCGTTCTTTGCGTGTGCAGGTGTCTTTTCACGAGGAGCGTGGGGATTGTGACCAGCCAGAGCAAAGGAACGGGAGCGACGTTTCTTCTACAACTACTAGCGTTGGATCCCAGGTAGATCATCATGATCGATCTCTGATTTATGCAATTAGGAACCTACGTGTAGCGTTGTGTGATTGTTGCTAGACCCGTGTTGGGCTAGTGGGATCGCCTCTGTCCGCAGAGGGGATTTACCAGTTCAACAATTTGGCGACTCCACTGGGGATAAGCTTGTTGTTTGTTTTTGTGTTGTTTGATTTGTAAACTGTAGACGGAGCCTGAAGCACGGCCAGATAGCCTTCGAAACACTATTGCTATGCAGTAGTGAAGTAGATCAACGCCACTTCAGTCAATCTCCGGTTTAGTTTACAAACTGAACAATTTCAACCTTGCCTTGCATGTAAATTTTTCTCTTGTTTACTAGCTTGAATAGCTTTCTGGGTTGAAGTTCTTGCTGTTTCTTGCTTGCTGGCCTTTCTAGATACTGTAAACCAAGCCTGGAACTACCTGTTTTGTTTTTTTCCTGGCAAACTTGATTAGCGCGGTTTTTCTTCTGACAGTCACGCCGGTTGGCGCCTGTTGCTATCAGACAACCCGTGCCAATCTCTTTATATCGCGAGTTGCGGTCTGACAGTCGCGCCAGACTTGTTAATTTTCTCCATTAACTTGTTTGTCAGCCTTTTGAGCTTGGATCTGTGTCTTTTTGCATCTTTTACACCTCCTGGAAGTTTGTTGGACTGTTATGTGACTGGTTGTTTTTTTTTCATCCTTCAGTTGTTCGCCTTTTTCTATCGATTTTATATCTTAGCCTTCGTGGCTTTGCATGTCGAGCCTTCTGTCGGATTTATGGTTTGCTGATCCAGTCGGTTTATTGGTTGTTTTCCACATTCCTCTAGTAGTTGTACAAGTTTTGCATTATATGCTGCAAGTGACTCACTTTTAGCTTGTTTATTTCTTGCCTGACTTCATTGGAACTTAGATTACATGGTTCTTTGAAGGTCTTGGCGTTTTCTTTGCTTTGATAGGTCATTTTTCATGTTTCAGAACTGGTTCTAGATTCCTTTGAGTGAATTATCTGTTTAGTGCATATCTCTTGAAATCTGTTGAGTGCATCATACTATTTTCAAAGAAAAGAAAAAAAAACAAAAAGATTTTTTGCTTTTTATTAATTAGCATTTTGTGTTAATTGTTGCTTTTAAAAGGAGAAAAGAAAAAGATTTTCATTTCTTTTTATTAGCTGCATTAGAATCTTTGTGATCGTTTTGTTTGTATAAAACTCTCAACTCTCTCGTAGATAGAGTTCATTCAATGAAACGATACAATTTTCGCATATAGTTTGCATTTAGAAAATTTCAAGAGACCACATACGGTAGGACTGAAAACTGAAACTTAATTAAAGATAAACCGTAAAATGAATTCAATGAACCTAACAACGCATTGAAACATAACGCTCATATTTTAGAGGTCTAGGTTAGAGATGTGTTCCGGCGTCTTTAAACCTGGTAGTTTATCGTTGAGTGGTTGGGTGATTCCTCCATGGTCAAACGGTAAGTGCCAGTATGGATTGTGCTCCCACGTACCGTCGAGTATATATTGGGAGACCCCTATAGGCTTGCAACCTTTGATCCATAGGAAGCCGAGTCTGCCACCCTACAAGCCGTAATGCACTGAACACAGCATTCGGGAAGATTGACTGCAGTACGGGAAGTCCTTGGTGTTCATCTGGTCGCCAAGGTGTATATAGCAGTTTTACGGATTGTTTGGCAAACCTTTTACCTAGTTCTCCAGAGTAGTCACTTTTGATCCTTTTCAGACTTTCTAAAAGAAAAGGTGTAAGTGAGCAGCTTGTCACTTCGTGCTCATTAAACAATCGAAGGAGACTAGAGTCATATTTTCGTCCTTTTCTCGACTCTTTAAAAATGAAAAGGTCAAGTTCAGTGTATTAAAATCTATCTGGCCTCGATAACATTACTTGGTTAGATCTTGTGTGCGCTAGCTTGAGTAGGATTTCATTTTGATATGGCAAATTTTTCAGGGTTCACCAACCCAAGTTCCCCTTCTGACGGGAATTCTGGTCATTTCCCTTCTCCTGGGAATGCTAGTGCTCTTTATATGGCGACATTAACCCTTCCAGGGTTAACTGTCGGGTTACCAGTTTGGTTATTTTCAAACTCTGTGGTCCCTGCTATGTCGGCTGATACTCCATCAGTCCCTCCACCTGCACAACATCATGTTGAACCCAAGGTGGACCCTTCCCCTTCGACGCCTACCTCTAC
This sequence comes from Pinus taeda, assembly GCA_000404065.3. Taxonomy (NCBI): domain Eukaryota; kingdom Viridiplantae; phylum Streptophyta; class Pinopsida; order Pinales; family Pinaceae; genus Pinus; species Pinus taeda. The sequence continues at coordinate 13,018 of APFE030571721.1, forward strand.
GTCTCCTTCTTGTACTTCGCCTAGTAAAAGTCTCGATACGAGTAACCAGGTGGCTAAGAAGAAGAAGAAGAAGACTAAGAAGAAGAAGTCTGCTAAGGGAGCAGTTACAAGCACAACAACTACTACAAGCACAACCGTTGCTCCATCCCGGACACCAGAAGTCGGACTCCTTCCCACTCCTCCGCGGAAGGTTAAGTTTCCTTGTCTATTATGCAAGGAGGACCATCTTCTTTGTGATTGTCTTGGCATTCCCAGGGTCTTAGAAGTATGGTCCCGCGATCCGGCCAGTTCTTCATCGTCCACTGAAGCTCAGGGCGATGCTCCCTTCGTAGTTGGTCATGGCAAGGGAAAAGGGAAGATTCGATTCCCCTGCAAGTTTTGTGAAGGCAATCATCCCCTTCACCTTTGTCCACTCATGGACAAAGCCTCCACTGTTTTGGAAAGCCTTGCGGTTCCCTCGCACCAACTCCCCGCTGGATATCAGCATCTTTCTGCAACTGCAGATCGTCCTCCTGCTGACCACAAGATTGGTTTAGACACCTCTCTTGTTCAGCCTCCTCTTCCTGAACCTGGCTCTACCCAGCCTGCTCCAGACCAACCGTTGGTCGGAGAGAGTGTCGACTCGGGTGCACCACCCCTCGACCACCCTGTTCTCGAAGAATGTCATGATCATGTTCTTCTTGTCTCATCAGATTCTCCTGAGTCCGCAAACGACCCGCTTATCCCAGCTACATCTGAGGGTCTTTCTTCGGTTCCGTTCAAGCAAGGGGGCAATCATACGATTCCCCCACCAAGTAGTTCAGCCATCTCCTTTGATTGGAGTCACCTGACCGCTTACCGCCTTCCATCCTATGTGCCTTTCCAGATTACTGTACATGCCTATGATACGACCTTACCTGGCACTGTTTTGGATGAAGGCGCGTCGGTCTGTCTTATGTCGTACACTACTTGGCAAGCTCTCGGTTCCCCGCAGCTCAGGCTGGTCACGCAGACTCTGTTGGCTTTCGACGGAGGAGCATGTCCATCTCTAGGAGTCCTCCCGAAGTTCCCTATTACTTTAGGAGGTAAAACCGTCTATATAGACATGTTGGTTACCCAAGGCGCTTTAGATTTCCATCTTCTCCTTGGTCGTGACTATATTTATGCCATGGGGGCTCTCGTCTCTTCACTTTTCCATGTGTTTTGCTTTCCACACGATGGAAGGATTGTAACTATCGATCAATTATCGTTCTTTAGTCCCCCGGTGCCCCCTGCGCAGTTGTCACCCCCTCCTGGTTCTCATCCACCGGTTGTATCTGCCCCCCCGCAGGTCAACTATGTGACTACCTCTCCTATGCCTATATCCAGCAATGCCGCCATCGTGCATAGTGTGTTGGGGGCATTGGGTGCCGACTTCCACGACATTGATCTCCAACCGGGAGCGCCACTCTTGGAAGCCCCGACTTCCTGTTCATTATGATGAAGATCGGGCGGAGCACAGTTCATTTCTCTCTGTCAAGCTCCCTAAAAAATGAAACAAGGAGTCGCCGAGGATAGTTTTGCTCATGTCTCCACCTCGTTAAAATAATGAAACGATTTATCCCCGAGGATAGTTCATAACCATTATGTCAACCTCGTTAAAACAATGCAACGTGAGATCATTTTGTCAAGCTTCAACCCATTTTCAATGGACTAAAGCTTGAGGGGCATGTACCTCGGATTGAGTCTTGATGCTGGGGGGCATGCCCGTTTCATTTCCCATCAAGCATAGTTTACATATGTACCATGTGTTTTTAAGCTTGTATAAAAATAAAATTTCCCATGAAGCATAGTTTGCATACGTGATTCTCATGTGTGTTTTTTAAGCTTTTGTAAAAATAAAATATATGCGCGTGCATGTTTGTGAATACATTCCAATGGGTCGTGTGTTATGCAGTAGATACATTAGATTACATGTGTGTTGAACAGTTGCATAGCATATAAAACGCATAATCACGTGAAGAAAAGATCCATCTTGGAATAAACATAAGCACATGAAAATACATAGTAATGAATCATATGTATATATATATGTGTGAGTCAAAATGTTCGCGCCCCGCGTGTTACAAAAAATAATACATGTCCAAAGTCTATACAGCCGCTGACAGCGTACTCCTCAAAAAATATGCAAAAATGAAACCTAGGCGTCTAAGCACGGTTATGCTCGTGATAACATATCACTGCTCGTACCAAACATCTCAACAGACGATGGACACGAGTAGACACTCCCACCGTGTGCCTCTGATAAGCTCTAGGTACATCCGCCAATCTGCCGTAGTCCGGGATACCTCGAGTAAGTTCCTCGAGGTTTTGCACGAGATCATCCTCACCCTCTATCTAAGGATCTACTGCGGGTTGTGCTCTGCGCACATTGTGGGGCAAGTCAGCTGGTCACTCTGCACCAACATCTGTATACATATATGGAGGCTGTAAGAAATAAGGCATGTATTAACAAAAAAATTTAAATACATAAAAACATTAAAAAACAAAGAGTTCTTACCCAGCTCCTCATCCCAGTCCTCTCCATCAGGTAGAGGGAGAGCGGGATCTCCGGTGAAATCCGTGCCCGCATAGGGCCAGTCCTCAATGACGATCATCTGGTGTCGGAGCCAGATAAAGAACTCGGGCTTCCATGACATCTGTTGGCCCCCTCCTCCTCTGGGCATAAGTTCTGCCCATTGATGCAATCTCGGTTCCCTCAGCACTGGATCTGCTACTATCCCTCCAGGTACCCGGAAGATAGGCAGTCGCTCTAGAAAGAAGGTCACAATGATCAACCCATACCCAAACTATTTGTTTCCATCTCGCTTACACTTGGTAAACTGTCATTTAATGTTGGTCATCACCGCCGTGGCCCAATCAAACACTGTCAGATGGAGACACTCAGTGGCCAGCAGCAAATGATTTTTGCTGGCCTCATGGGGTGCATGTATCACTGCTGCCCGGGTAATGGTAAACAAAATGACTCGTAGAACCAAGCTGGGCACCGTGTTGATATCTATCTTCTTGCTGTTTTGTCCAAATCGTGCCCCAGGACACACTCTTGCCTTCACCTCCTCGATCTTCTCCCCAGAAGGTCGAATGCCTAAAAAAATAGGACGTGCACCTCGCCGTGATAACCCAGTGATGAAATATACATCGGAAACATCTAACTCCAATGTCTGATCCTTCAAGCGAAATACCTGATCCTATACATCCCAAGCATCTACTATGAAGCGTAGTAACTCAGGTTGTGTGCGTAGGTATGAAGTATGGAAGAAGTTTTTCAATCCGCAATCTCTTAAAGCATTCATGCAGTCATCGTCCTCCAAAGCCAGGGCATCAACTTCATTATGCTCTCGTTCTTTCCATTCTAGCACCATTTTTAGCGAAATCCTGCAACCAAAGGTGAAATTTCAATTGTTAGATAATTATTGAAACATAAATTGAAAGAATTTTGCAAATTTAACGGTCCAATTTGGTGAAAAATGGGATAGCGTGGTTGGCGCGACCCCTATAGGGAAAAATCGCCATTGGCGCGGTCCCGTGCTGGACACCCGCGCCAATGGCGCAACCCTAAAAATTTGCAAATCCCTTTGCAGGGAGCTGAAATATGGACAAAAAACTTGAAAAATGGAATGAAAACAAAGCTAGAGATTAGGCCCCTTACCTGTTGCAGATGGCGGCTCGAATAGTCTCCTGGATCGATCGCAATCAGCAGCTGAACTTTGCACCGAAAACCCTCCAACAGTGAACTCACAAGGTAAAAAGTGAAAAGTAAATTTATTTTTTACTATTTTACTATTTATAACACTATTTTGACCTAAAATACATTAGAAATGATATTTTTGAGTATTTATAGGATATTTTCATATCGAAATGGGTTTTACGCTGTTTTTTGAAAGATGACAGGGTTTGGTGCAACTTAAACGAGCTTCTTTTTAACTTTTTCAAGCTCGGTAAAACATGAGAAAATGTTATTTATGGTCTGCTTTCAGCTCTTTTCCTGACCTTTTAAAGAGGAAAAGATAGCCGAGTTATTCCTCTTGGCTCATTAAACATTACTAAGGGGCGGTCGTTTTAAGTTCTTTTATCGACCGTTAAAATATAAAAAAGATTACCGGGTTTTTGTTGTTTCAAACTCGTTAATGTTTACGAAACGACGTGGTTTTGATCGCTTTTCTACTTTTTCAGGTCGAAATCACTATTCATGAAAAGTACTCCTCGGTCGTAATGATCGGGCGGTTCTTTCGGGCATCATTTTATACTTTTTCGGGCTTGAGAGACACAACTTTACGAAAAAGGACCTCTAGAGTTTTCTTTTCTGTGTCTTTTTCAAACTCTCTAAACATGAAAAAGACTCCGAGTTTTACCTGTGTCGAACTCGTTAAACCCTGACGACGTTGGACTCGTCGTTATGACGAGACTTGGGCTTCTTCTCCCTAGGGCTCGAACTTATACCACAAGCATATGTTATCCCCATCAAGCTTGTTAAAAATAATTGGGGTACTCACCAGAAATGGTGGGGGAAAAAGAAAATTTTGGAACCATAATTATTTTCGTGTCGGCAACATGTCGCTCTTGAACATGGCACTTCTCTGCTTTCGTGTCAGGGTGGGGATATCTCATCTTGTTTTTCACTTGCCTCCGTGGGGTTGGGTAATCCTATTTGACCTCTCATCT
>APFE030571721.1:19439-46546 GCA_000404065.3 Pinus taeda
CATTATGGTTCCACTCATGTGTCTTTTAATGGTATTTGAGTTATATCTTTTCTGACCGATATATAATTGCATATACTGGATTTTACGCTTGTGTTTGTATCGTTCTTTGCGTGTGCATGTGTCCATTCACGAGGAGCGTGGGGATTGTGACCAGCCGGAGCAAAGGAACGAGAACAATGATTCTTCTACAACTAATAGCGTTGGATTCCAGGTAGACCATCATGATCGATCTCTAATTTATGCAATTAGGAACCTGTGTGTTAGCGTTGTGTGATTCTTGCTAGACCCATGTTGGGCTAGTGGGATCGCCTCTGTCTGCAGAGGGAATTTACCAGTTCAACACCCATATTTGTAAGTGTCATAATGGGATCAAGATTATACTCATCTGAACTAATTTTTTGCAAGAATTGGGTGGTGTAGTCCATTTTGAGATTTGAGTAGCCGATTTTCAAGCCATCGTCAAATTGGGATGTATAAAGATGCATTATCGCCATTTACTTATTTTTCTTTTAGAAAAAGAATGGATGTATATTTGTAGGTTTTGGTGATTGTTATATGTTGTAGAAGGGCAACTAGATATGAATTTTAATAGGAAATTCATTGCTTTAGCATTTGCATGAAAACCAAGGTGGTGGAGTGCTGAAAGAGGGTTGACACTTTATCATAAAGTAGCCATGTTTACTGCCATTGGTCTCAGAATTGCGAGACGGTTTTGATGATGATGAGTATGATGACTATGATTTGATGAGAGTAAGAGGATATGTTGCCACTTATGTGAGAATATCCATTTATGCCACTTTTGTGAGAAGTCATTTCTTTGTCTTGTTAAAGGAGAAAAATTTGTGAGTGAGAGTTCTTTCTAGGAGAGCGTCTCTTTGTAAGAAAGACATCACCAATCTAGATGAGGGATTTATCCTTATGTTGAGGAAGATCTTCCATGTAATCATTATCTTGTTGAGACTAATGAAGTGGCCTCCCCACTATTGAACTAGGGCCCGAAGATGTATTCCACACTGGACGAACTTTGTTATCACGTCTTGTCTTATGATTTCATCTTGGTTATTTGATTCCTGTTTATTTTGATGGATTGGTGAAGTATTGTTGTTCATGTTTCACATGCAAATATAAGTGTTTGTAAAATGTCCCGCAATGAAGTATTCACATTCTTTTTGGATCAAGTGGTATCAGAATGGTCTTACCATTTTTCTAGAGATTGTGAATGTCATCATGGGAAAAGGATTGAAGTGAGAAATACTTTAAGAGTTGGAAGAGATTAACCATTTCATTCATGCAAAAAATGCAAAGCTTAGCAGGCTTCTACAAGATACAGAGGAAGAAAAGTGGAAATTGGGGCTCATGTTAGAACAAACTATGGGGGAAAAAATGGGAGAATGTTCCTCTACAAAAGGAAAGCTTTCCAAAGAAGATGACCAAGCATCACTGACAGTATCAAAGGTAAAAGAAACTCCTTATCGGGATTTTATTTCTATTGGAAGCATTGAGATAACTATTTCAGGCACCAACATGAGACTCCTCACTAAGATAGGGTATAAATGAGAAGGATTTTGGTAATGGCCAAGGAATTACTCAACCATTGGAGGTTGTAAGAAGGCCTCAATTTGTAGGACTGAGGTATATTGAAGGAGAGTTTTTAGAGGTAGAGGAAGCAAGATATTCCTCAAACAAAGAATCCAAGCCATTATCCATACCATCTTAGGGAAGGGGTGGTACATTACTTTTCGAGAATGATACCTCCAACAAGAGATCTAAGAAAAGGACAAGGTCTAAACCTTCTTCTTGGAATTGCAGCAAGGAAATTCCTAAAAGGTATGATCCCCACATGTATGGTAGTGTTCCTTTCAATTATGAGAAAACAAGAAATATTAGGCAAAATTTATGGCGTAGAAAACCATGTACATTTTGTGGTTTGAATAATCATGTTGTTAGCAAGTGTTGGAAAAGAATGGAAACCAAGAAGAAACCAAGACATGAAGACCCTTCTCCACATCAAGAGAAAAATAAGGTCAGGAAATTATGGAGGAGGAAGAACCATTGCAACCATTGTAACAAGCATGGACATAATATAGCTACATGTTGGGAGCTGCATCCAGAGTTGTGTCCTAGGAAGCTACATCTAGAGTTGGAATCCTTTTTAAATAGCTTGTCCTTACCACCATTGTAAATCACATGTTGAAAATTTGTTTGTAAAAGTGATGAATGCATAACATCAATTGTACATGCAACATAGTGATACTTTGGCCTTTTACTCAGCTAACATGGGATAAGGTTTCTGTTGTAAATCAATGTAAACTTGACCATGAGTGTGTTATAAACCCTTGGCAAGTATGGGGTTTTGTTTGGGTCTTGCTTTGGTCTTGTAATTGAATATGTATTAGTAGCTACAATTTTGCATATGAATAGAAGTGTCAGTTTCAACACTTTGAGCTCTAAAGTACAAAGGTGAAGGAGAAGAAAGTGTGGCCTTTCAGAGACATTTGTTATGCAGATTAGATTACAGTCATGTTTATGCTTTTGGAGGACCAAAATATCCTTAGTGGGAGGAATGATCCAGGTGGCTCTGGAGAACCTAAAAAATTGAAGTCTTTGGATCTCATCGAAACTAGGACTACATTGAAAATCTTGTCATCCTAATTCGAATGCAAAGACGACACCCCCTTAGCTTTTGTACTAGCTGATGTACTAGTATGTAGGTGCTGACCTACAAAAGGCTGCAACCTTCTCTTTCTTTTAGGGAACACGTTTCATAAATTTTTAGACTAGATCCACGAACATCAATCAAACATCAAGTATATCTGCATCAAACAATCTTCTTGTACAAACCAATACTAAATCAAACAATCACTTCTTTGTATGCTATACTTAGAAAACAATAACTGTAACCAGACACCAGTCCTGAACTTAGAATACTGCAGCGATAAACAGAAGTAGCTAAAACAGATTTCATGAGACGTATGCTACTTCAATATGCAAAAACAAGTGTACATACACAGCTGTATTAAGGCCAACCAGCGTATACGGTGTCTTCACTTGCTTAACCCGCGGCTATACGCACCTCTGCTGTGCCGAACCCGCGTACAGATCTATAAAAGATAATTTACCCTTTCACTTAATCAGACATTAGTTATACCCAGATTATCATATTTATAGACCTAATGAAGCGCCAATTATAACAGATCAAAATCAAATAATGATACTACTATTCAAGCCTTAAGATCTTGACCTATCAATAGAAGTTATCCGTCTTGTAACGCTCAGGTTCCTCCTTGATTCAGATTCGACTATACACAACAAACCAATCACCAGTATTCCAGATCTTGCTCCTCTTAAGATATTCAATGCTTGAGTCGATACACTTTCCAAATGATCTCCTTTTCTTTTTATAGTCTTAGGCCTTACTCAAACCATGGTCCAAAACCATTGAGAACCAATACTAGGGACCCAATACCTGGGTTCAACACTTTGGATGCAATACCAAGGACCAAAACTATAGGTTCAAATATGTCGGACTAAATACCATGGACCAAACATAAGTTTTCCCACGTGTATGCGCTTTTATTTGCATGAAAGTGCGTTCATATGTATACACGCCTTTTGATTGGTAATCCCGCGTGTATACGCGACTTTGTTAAGAGGAACCTGCGTATACCTCATTTTCTTTCATTCTGAGAGCCTGAACTGTGATCTACCATTTGAGTGAGTTTCCATCAAGGACAACACCTATGTCATAGAGCCAAACATTCTCCCCCTTTGGACTTGATGGCAACCCCAAGTCACTCAAAGTCATGCTCCCCCTTTGACATCAAGGGCAAAGGGTTATGCTCCCCCTGAGTGCATGTTGAATTCTCTGCTCTGCTATGCTGTCCAAGCTCCCCCTAACTATAGGCAAGGTCTGCAAGAAGATGTTCTACAAGAAGACACATAACTTTATACATTATAAATGACCTTCCTACCAAAAAAAGACTCAAACATCCATCCATCTCCCAACCAAGTGGGGATTGACCAAGAATTTACACATGATAAAACAAGAACATTACTTCATCCATCTTAGGCATAGTGGGGAAACCAAGATAGGCCATTACATGACCTTGATAAGAAAAGAAATACATGACATAGAGACGAAATATCTACAACAAGACTATGATAGTTATCAACAACTATCATCAACAACATCTGTTAATCATCATTCATGCCAGCAACCATGTTCTCCCTCTACACCCATTCCACCTGAAATCAAATCAACTAAGAATTTGAACCAAGATCTTCTAGGAGAATGCCAACAATGCATTATTAGAAGAATATATGCTCCCCCTGAACCTATGCCAGATGGTCTCTGTCAAACCCATATCAGACTCTTTTCATCCTGAGCCTGGCCCACTGTTTGTCTTTAAACCAACATATATGCGACTGTATCTTCATAAACCTACGTATGTATGCGGATCCTCCTCATGAAACTCGCGTACAACCACTTTTCTCTAAAACAGACAAGATTCAACAGCAAGATGATGCATCAACTACGCCCAACTTCTGTCTGAGGTATTCAAATGTCTCCCTGGGTAGTGGTTTGGTGAGTATATCAGCAACTTATTCCTTAGAGGGAACATACTCCAATTTGACCCTTTGTTCAAGCACTTGTTCCAGGAGAAAATGATACTTGATAGGTATGTGCTTAGTCTTTGAATGCATGACATGATTCTTTGAAATACTAATTGCACTTGTATTACCACAAAAAATGGAGATAGGTGGAGAACAAGTGATTTGAAGGTCTTGCAATGTTTGCATCATCCAAAGGAGTTGTGTGCAACAACCACGTATTATGCTTCAGCTATAGATAATGCAATTGAACTTTGTTTCTTGCTGAACTAAGATACTAATCTGGAACCCATAAAGAATGCACCACCACTAGTGCTTTTTTTGTCATCCACGCTTCTTGCCCAATCTGCATCTGTATATGCATGAAGTGTGAGATCTGTATCTCTAGGATACCATAAGCCATAGGTTTGAGTTTCTTGAAGATATTTGAAATTTCTCTTAACTGCCTGAAGATGAGTTTCCTTTGGGTTTGCCTGAAACCTTCCAACTATTCCTACTGCATGCATAATGTCTGGTCGGGTACCTCTTAGATAGAGCAGACTACCAATCATGGATCTATAGGTTGGTTGATTTATTGCTGCTAATTCATCATTTGCATTGAGGATGCATCCTGTTACCATAGGGGTAAATACTGGTTTCGAATCCTCCATCCCATATTTCTTCAAGATCTACTTGAGATACTTGGTTTGTGATAGAAAAATACCGTCTTTGTTTTGTTGGAGTTGTAAACCAATAAAATATGTGAGCTCACCAAGCAGGGATGTTTCAAATTCTTTTTGCATCACCAAGGCAAAGTTTTGACTCATGTCTTCTTCATTGCTACCAAAGATGATATCATCAACATACACAATAAGTATTAGCAGTTTATCATTGTCAATTTTTATATATAGATTTCTATCTATTGATCCTTTTGTAAAACCTTGTTGACGGAGGTACTTATCCAACCGATAATACAAGCCTTTGGAGCCTATTTAAGGCCATAGAAAGCCTTTTTGAGTTTGCATACAATTTTTGGATCCTTTCCAAGGATAAACCCATGTGGTTGCTCAATATACACTTCTTCATCCAAGTCTCCATTCAGAAAGGCAGATTTCACGTCCATTTGAAATACTTTGAACTTCTGAAAGCTAGAAAGAGGAAGGAACATTCTTATGGCATCAAGTTTGGCAACTGGTGCAAAAGTTTCTTCAAATTCTATGCCTTCTTGTTGAGCATACCCTTTACAAACAAGTCTAGCCTTTTTCTAATAACATCTCCATTTTCATTCAACTTGCTTTTGAATATCCATTTTGTTCCTATGACATTCTTATCTTTTGTTCTAGGAACCAACTCCCAAGTGTTATTTTTTTCAATCTGCTCAAGTTCTTCCTCCATGGCCTTGACCCAGTATTCATCTTTGCATGCCTCTCTTACATTTTGTGGTTCAATGGAGGAGAGCAATGCTAGATAGCTTGAAGCTTCTGAAATGGTTCTTCTTGTCTGTACTCCTACCTCTTTCTACCCCAAAATTTGAGTCTTTGGATGATTCTTTTGAACGTACCTGGATGGAGTCTTTTCTTCTATCCTTATCTATTCTTCTGGTGCCTCATGGGTTTCTTCTTCATCATGAATCTGATTTGATGTTGAAGGATAGTCCTCATCATCTTCGAAATCTTCAAATTTTACTTGCCTAGGAGTGTTTCCTTATTCATCAACCACTACATCAATACTTTCAACAATTTTTCCAAGTCTTTTATTGTAACATTTATATGCTTTGTTGTGAGGAGAGTAACCAAGGATAATGCCTTCATCTACTCTAGGTTAAAACTTGCAAAGGTTTTCATCAGTCTTTTTGATGTATCATTTGCTTCCAAAACTTTTGAAGTATTTTACTGTGGGAGTCTTACCATACCAAAGTTCATGAGGAGTCTAAGTGTTGTTTACCCGGATGTTTGTTTTGTTGAGAATAGTAACTGCAGCAAATGCGGCTTCACCCCAGAAGGTTGTGGGAGTTCCAGATTCATCAAGCATAGCACGAGCCATTTGTTGAACCGTTTTGTTCATCCTTTCCACTACTCCATTTTGTTGAGGAGTCCTTGCGGTAGAGAATTCCCTTCTTATTCCATGTTCTTCACAAAAATCGAAAAATTAATCTGAGGTAAATTACCCTCCTCGATCAGACCTGAGGCATTTGATTTTGCGATCTGATTTTTTTTCCACCAAGGCTTTCAATGCTTTGAACTTTTCGAAAGCTTCATATTTATGCTTTATAAGTCCTATCCAACACATCCTGGAAAAGTCGTCAATGAACAATATAAAATATTCTTCTCCTCGACGTGACCTTTTCCTAGATGGACTACATACATCAATATGGACAAGTTCAAGTGGCTTGTTGGCTGATCCTTACTTCTCAGGGAAATTAGTTCTGGTTTGCTTACCAAACTGACATGATTTTCATATTGTATTGTCTGGAATTCTGATGTCAGGGAGATCACGAACCGCCTGATATTTGCATGCTTTCCTTATTTGCAAGAAGCTTAGATGCCCCAATCTTCTATGCCATAGCCAATGTTCATCATTCTTGCTTAGATAGCATTGTTGTTGTCCTCCCTTGAGTATGTATAAATTATTTGGAGTTCTTATGCCTTTGATCACTGTTTCTCTTGTATCAAGCTCACGAACAATGCATCCATTTGATCAAAATATTACTTCATTTCCTTGATCACACATTTGACTGACACTTAATAGATTATGCTTTAAGCCATCAACATATATAACATTTCCAACTTTGACCTTTTCTTTCAAAAAGACATAACCTTTACCTTTTATGAGAGTAGGGGTGTCATTTCCAAATGAGACCTTCCTTTCCTTTTCTAAGGCACTATATGCCTGAAGTTTTTCTTTATCACTTGTCATATGTTTTGAGCATCCACTGTCGATGTACCACTGATTTTCCTGTCCTTCCACAGATAAGACTATCCCACATCTTTCTGGTTGTGATTCTTTCTTTCTCCATGTTTTGGGACTCAATGAAACTTGCTCCTTCTGAGTTGTTTGCCAAGACCTACTCCTACATTCAGAATCTTCATGACCAAAGTTGTTACAAATAGAACATTCTATTTCATCCTCAAGAGCAGAAAATTTATTGTAGGTCCTTTTCATGACCCCAGTCATACTCCTTTGTTTTTGAGCTTCTCTAGTCATGATGGTCTTGTAGGCAACACATTGAGCAGATTTGTGACCAAAGTTATGACAAGAGAAACATTGGCCATTGAAGAAATTCCTGCGATTATCAAACCTACCAACCAAATGATTGTAGTTTCCATTGACATCCATTCTTGAGGAAAATTGAGAACGATTTATCGGTGGTTGGTTGTAGCTTCTGTTCATCCTTGAAGTATATTGCCCCCGATTTACTTGGTAATCCGCATTATGCTTTTGCTGTCGATTGTCAACCTATTCATTTCTCCTTGCTGCATGAAGATAAATTTTGGAGGTTGATGGCTTCTATGCTTGCTTCTATGCTTGAGACGCTTCTTCAGTATATCCAAGACTTGTCTTGATTAGAGGAGAATGCTGCACTTTGATAATCTCATCTAAAGTTTCAGATCTTTTAGCAAATCTAAGATTAAAAGTTTTTGAGTTCTCAATATATTTTCTAAGCCCCACAATTTCACATTCTAGCTTTTCATTGTGTTTTTCTCTTTCAACAAGTTGGAATCTCAGAGTATCTATAATCATATTCTTTTATTCTAAACAAATTTTAAGTTTAGAAATTTCTTCATAAAGAATTTCTTCATCTATAGCATCCATGAAATCATCATCTTCAAAGGCCATCAAAATTCTATAATCATTACATTGTTCATCTTCATCACTATTTGAAAATCCATCACTGTATTCATGTGTATAATAGCTCTTCTTACTTACATTCTGTTTTTTGTTCCATCTAACTGGTTCCTTACCTTTGTCAAGTTTATCTTTATGAGGACACTTGGTAGCATAGTGACCAACTCTTCCACAAGCAAAGCATTTTGAAGGTAGCTTACCTCTAAATCTTCCAGTCCCCCGTTGAAGGTTCTTGACAAAGTTTGATTCTTCCTCTTCTTCTGACATATGCCCTACCTCATTGTAATCTCCTTTTCCAGAGGCTTTTAATGCGACTTCTCTCCTATTCAATGGCCCCCCTTTTTTCATTTCGTAAGCATTTAGGATTACATGTAGCTGTGACATGGTAATGATCTGTAGATTCTGCTTTTCTTCTATGGAAGAAACTTTTGAATCGAACTTAGAAGACAAAGATCTTAGCACCTTTTCAACCAAAGTAACTTCTTTTGTTTCTTCACCCAAGTTTTTCATACAATTAACAATCTCATCCATACATAAGAAATAGTTAGCCACACTTTCATCATTGTGCATTCTGAGATTTTCATACTGAATTATGAGAGTTTGTAATTTTTCCTATTTTACCTGATCATCTCCTTCATAGCTCAGAACGATCTTGTCCCATATTTATTTTGTGGTTTTGAGCTGCATAACCTTGACAAATTCGGATTGAGATAAACTCCCTAATAGAGTATTGACAGCCTTTGCATTTGTTTCATACTGCTTCTTACCAGCTGTATCTATAGTAGTTGCTGATGGAAATGTGTAACCTGTTTCCACAATACCCCAAACTTCTGTACCAAGAGATTGAAGATAGGCTGTGATTCTTACCTTCCAATAGACGAAGTTGCTCCCATAAAAAATTGGTGGCTTGATCGATGCCTCCTTTTCGTAGTTGCTCATGATGATAGATCTTCCTTCAAGCGATCAAGCTTCTTCTGAAGGACCTCCTCTAATACCAATTGTTGGAAATAATACTAAGAGGGGGGGTGAATTAGTATTATCAAGTCAAATTATTTTTGATTTCATACAAATATTTGTATACACTACTTCAGTTAGTGAAAACAGCGTGTATACACAACTCTGGTTAATGAAACTCGCGTATAACTTGCAAACTTATAATTTAATTTATTCTTTAGAGGTTGATCATTAGTCTGTGTGTCAGAACCATATAACAGTAACTAGGAACATAAAAATAGAGCAGACAGTCACACATAAGAACACAAGATATAAGGTGGAAACCCAATGTGGGTGAAAACCACCTGTTGCAATTCGTCTCTATCCTCTTTCAATTAGAAAATTCTTTTTACAATGCACTGGTGCAGTCTTATACCAGTACGTAGGCTACTACCTATAGAAGGCTACTACCTTCTCTCCTTCTCTAGCTTCTCCTGGAAGGGAGCTACAACCCCCTTAGGTTTTGTACTAACTGATGTACTAGTACGTAGGTGCTGACCTACAGAAGGCTGCAACCTTCTCTTTCTTTCAGGGACCACATTTCATAAATTTCTAGACTGGATCCATGAAAATAAATCAAACATCAAGTATATCTGCATCAAACAATCTTCTTGTACACACCAATACTAAATCAAACAATCACTTCTCTGTATGCTATACCCAGAAAACAATAAATGTAACCAGACACCAGTCCTAAACCCAGAATACTATAACAATAAAAAGAAGTAGCTAAAACATATTTCATGAGATGTACGCTACTTTAATATGCAAAAACCTGTGTACATACGCAGTTGTATTAAGGCCAACCAATGTATACACTGTCTTCATTTTCTTAACCCGCGTGTATACACACCTCTATTGTGCCGAACCTGCATACAAATCTACAAAAGATAATTTACTCTTTCACTTAATGAGACATCAATTATACCCAGATTATCAAATTTATAGACCTAAACAAGCGCCAATTATAACAGATCAAAATCAAACAATGATACTACTATTCAAGCCTTAAGATCTTGACCCATCAATATAACTTATCCATCTTGTAATGCTCAGGTTCCTCCTTGATTCAGATTCAAATATACACAACAAACCAATCACCAGTATTCCAGATCTTGCTCCTCTTAAGATATTCAATGCTTGAGTCAATACGCTTGCCAAATGATCTCCTTTTCTTTTTATAGTCTTAGGCCTTACTCAAACCATGGTCCAGAACTATTGAGAACCAATACTAGGGACCCAATACGTGGGTTCAACACTTTGGATGCAATACCAAGGACCAAAACCATAGGTTCAAATATGTCGGACTAAATACCATGGACCAAACATAAGTTTTCCCACACGTACACACTTTTCTTTGCATGAAAGTGCATGCATACGTATACGCGCCTTTTGATTGGTAATCCCGTGTGTCTATGTGACTTTGTTAAGAGGAACCTGCTTATACCTCATTTTCTTTCATTCTGAGAGCCTGAACTATGATCTGCCATTTGAGTGAGTTTCCATCAAGGACAACACCGATGTCATAGAGCCAAACCTGTGTCATAATGCCAATAATAAGAGGAAGTTGCGATAAAAACCAGAGCATAGAGAAAAATATGCAGTAGTGGAATTGTGAATAATTGGAGCTCATAGACGGTGGAACCATGATGTGCCCAGTTCGAGGGAAAAACCTGAGCAAAGAAATCTTTGAGGAATCTTTCAGATTTCCTAGAGGCCCATATTTGCAAGTGTCAGAATGGGGTCAATTTTATACTCATCTGAACCGATTTTTCACAAGGATCATGATGGTGCAATCCATTTTGGCATTTGAGTAGCTGATTTCAAGGCCATCATTAGATTGGGAGGCATAAAGATGCATTGTGACCATTTACTTGTTTTTCTTTCAGAAAAAGAATGTTTGTAGATTTACAAGTTCTGGTGATTATTGTATGTTGCAACAGGGCAGCAAGATCTAAATCTTTGCAAGAAATTCATCGCTTTAGCCTTCACACGAAAACTGAGGTGGCGCAGTGTTGAAAGAGGGTCATGTTGACACTTTATTAGAAAGTAGTAATGTTTATAGCCACTGGACTCAGTATTGCAAGATGATTTTGATGATGATAAGTGTGACTTGAATCTGACTAGTGGATTCAAGATGACTTGTTGCCAATTATGTGAGAGTGTCCATTTATGCTACTTTTGTGAGAAGTCGTTTCTTTGTCTTATTAAAGGAGAAGACTTTGTGAGTGAGAGTTTTTTGTAGGAGAACGTCTCTTTGTAGGAGATACTTTACCACTCAATATGAGGGATCTATCCTTGTGTTGAGGAAGATATTCCATGTACTCATGATCTTGTTGAGACTAATGAAGCGACCTCCCCACTATTTACCCAGGGCCTGAAGACGTAGTTGTAGCAACCCTGGTGAAAATTCCATGTAATAAAAGTTAATAAAGGAAAAAATAATAACCATGGTTGATGGGACACTTATTCCAAGCTAAATGTTGGGAAAAACATCCAAGTGTGGGTGTTCGTTAGTTTATTATGGTTAAGGAAATTGACAAAGACAATGGATAAGGATTTGGAAAGGAAAAATGGCATTTTTAGCACATTTATTTATGAAAATAATGGAAATTAGGAGAAAAGGAAGGTGAAAGGTCATAGGTTGCATGTCAGGAGTAAATTGAAGGAAAATAATGGAAAATGAAGAAAATAGAGGCCTAATTGATAAAAAAGCTTATGAAGATCAGTTTGTAACCTTTTGTCAATTCAGTTTTGGAGCTCTCTCATTATTCTCTCTCTCTCTCTCACTCTTGGGAAGTTAGAGTTTTCTTGGAGCACATTGGCATTGGATCAGGAAAGGAAAAAGGCAAGAGGAAGCAGAGATCAAGCAACTACAACATTATTCTTTATAGGTATCAATTTTCACGTGTATTTTCCTTGCTAGATTTTCCATGCATGGTATTGCATGTGGTTATTTTGCTGTTATGGAATGGGTTTTGCCAGGTGTGATAGTTTTTTCAGCTTAGCCTTGCCATTTTCAGATAGCCATGGTGTGATGGGGTTATCATGATTTGGTTGAGATGGATTTCCAGATGGATTCAACACTAAGTGAGGTGGATCTCCGAATGATAGAACACATGGCCTAGTAGTCCCTAAACCAGACTTTGGATCACGGTAAATCTACTAGCTTAGTAACCCTTGAGCCTGAATATGTGTTGCTGTAAATCGAGGATTGTGTTGCCTTGGTGGGCCTAAGAATCCTTGCCGGTGAATGGAAGGATATACGATAAATCCAAGAGGTGGATTTCTCTTCGTTTGGATTAGTAATCCTGGGTTTTGGATTTGCAGTAAAGATTGGAGAGTAGGTATCAGTTTAGGACCTAGTGATTTGGTGTGGATTTTGGTAAAGCCTAAGAGAATAGGAGGCAAGAAAATCCCTCATGATATAGGTCGAGAGATTCGGTGGCATCCATGCTTGTTTGGTCTAATGATCAGGTGGAGATCATGGTAAAGCCTATTATGTCATGTTTATTTTGTTGACCTAGTGATTCGGGATGGATTACAGTAAAGCCTAGCTTCTATTGATGAGAGTGAGGTGGTTTAGCCTCAAAATGACCTAGTTGGATCTTTTGGTTTGAGTCCTACATTCATGCTTGGAATATGGCACGAGGGTGAATTGCTAAAGAGAGATTTGGCTCAACCATTCCATGGTCGGGTGGACCATGGTAGTCCCATCTCGGGTTTGGATTTTTCATCATCATTATAAGGTTATTTCTCCTTGTATTTCTATGAGCATTATACTAGTTTATATGTGGATCATATGGTTATGTTTCCCTTGGTATTTATGTTGCTATTATGCTACTTATGTATATGTTTTATGACAATAACTATGTATGGATTTCATCATGTTTTTACTTTTAAATGAATGAAAAATGTATCTATGACCTAATAGATGATAATGCAACAAATGACATAAAGGGACAATGCTTCATAGCGATTCTCAGATAAGTATGAGACCCCTATGCTTAAATCAGTTTATGACACCTATATATTACATATTTGTGATATGTTTGACAAAATACCTTTCATAGCTAGTAGGGATCTAGTTAAGGGTTTGTTCAAGTACTTAAGGGCTTGTTCAAGTACTTTTGAAAGATAGATATTTTAGGCTAATTCTTCCTGTCCCAGATGGAATTCCATTTTGAGTCTAGTTGCAGTTGATCCATCTTGGCAATGTATCTATAGGCTTCTTTTAAATTGAAAAGACCCACTAAATTTTTGCCCCACCTGATTTTGTCCTCAGCGAAGTCAAGGAGGATTTGTCATTTTTGAAGTTCTGAAGAAAGATCAGATCAGGATTGAGGATTATTATGGGGAGCTCAATTATTTTGACCCAACCAAATTCTCCATCTTTCCTCTTTCTCTCTTGGATTCAAATACTAGCTTACTTTAGTCTTCCCTATATTTTTCATGTTGGTCTTGATTTGATGGTATTGATTTTGATTCACTTATGACCTTTGTTTCCAAGCATCTTCCTAGAAGAGAACCTTGTTTCCATTGCAAATCTCTCAGAAACTATGTTTTTAAATGCTATCCTTGTTCTCCCAGGCTTGATTCCAGATAATTGATCCTTTAATATTTCCATTTAGCTTGATTATTTTCTCTTGCGAAAGGGAATGGGTGTACTTATCTTTACATATGATTCCCCAAGGGGAGTTGGAATTCCTAATCCATATCCATAAGGTTTTGGCACCTAGGGCTTCCCCAAAAGGTCTGTGTCTCTTAAACCAAGGCCTCCATAATTTTTAGGCTTGCAAATATTTTACCATGCAACCAGAGCCCATTTCTAATTAACCTCTCCACCTCTCCATAAGAATTCCTCTACATGTTTCTGATTTTGTTTGAAATCACTTTGGGGGTAGCCAAATTTGAATACAAGTAGAGCGGGATGGCGTGAAGAACATATTTAACAAGGACAAGATGATTTGCCAGATTGAGCGATCTGAAGGTCCAATTGGTGATTATTTTCTCCAACTTATTGATCAGGTCTTCCCAAATAGCCCTGGAGAGTGGCATGTATATCAGGGGAACCCCTAGGTAGTTGGAGGGGAGGGTGTTGATGGGGAAGTCTAGAAGTCTGGCGATGTTTCTGCAGATCAGCAACGGGGTGTTAAAGAAGAACAACTTGGCTTTCAAGGTTGATAGTAGTACCGAAGGCCACAGAGAAGTAAGAACAAATGGACTTAAAAGAGGATGCTTCTCTAATTATTGGGAGTCCCATAAGAAGGGTGTCATCCACGAATTGTTGGTGCATGGAGGGGAGCATAGGCATAATGCTAGAGGCCTGAGAGCATGTTAGAGTGCAAAGCAGCAGAAAGAGAGTGGGTAAGACCTTTGACCATGATGAAAAAGAGGAAGGGAGAGATAGGATCTCCTTCTCTGATGCCTCTGGTAGGATTTATGGGTTGCGAAGGGGAACCATTCATGAGGATGGAGAAAAATGCTCTCGACACCATTGCCATGATCCATTTGATGCTATCTTTGTGGAACCCAAATGCTTCCAGAACTTGTCTCATATACTCCCAGTTGATTTTGTCAAAGGCTTTGGACATGTCCAATTGAATCATCATACTCAGTTTTTTTGTGTTTTGAGAGAGTGGATGAGCTCATGAGAAAAGATGATACTATCCAGGATTTTCCTACCTTCCGCGCAACTGGATTGGTGATGGGAGGTAAGGAGAGGCAAGATGGATTTTATCCAATTGGTGAGGACTTTGGAGATGATTTTGTAAAAGACATTGCAAAGGGCTATAGGCCTGAATTTGTCTGGGGAGTCAACGGTTTTGCCTTTGGGAATCAAGGTAAGGAAAGTGGAGTTCAGGGCTTTTAGGACACACTTCTGAATCCGAGACTCTTCCACAAGGGCATGGACTTCTAGTTTGAGTATGGGCCTACAAGATTTGTAGAAGTCAATGCTGAAACTGTCTAGACCATGGGCTTTACCATTAGGAATTCCCATGATCACATCTTCAACTTCCATGAGGGACAATTTTTTTAGAAGCATTCTGTTATGCTCTTCAGTGAGGATTTTGGGGATATGGTTGGTGATCTCTTGAATTTTCTTAACTTGGTAATTCCTTGGTTCTTTAAGAATAAAGCCAAATTAATGAGTGAGTTCAACTTCCAAATCCTCATGGGAGTGAATGAGATGACCCTCTTGGTTCTTCAGAGTGAAAATTATGTTGTTCCTCCTGTGCTGTATCATTGATTTATGGAAAAAACAATATTCTTTTCTCCACATTTCAGCCAATTGATTCTAAATTTTTGTTGCCACAACTTCTCTTCCTGGATGACTCTTTCCTCCCAGCTTTGTTGTAATCTTTGTTCCTCTTTCTTTTGCTCTCCATCAGCCCTTCTTCAATTATATTTTGTTGGAGAAGTTCCAATTTTTGATCCATTTTTTTTAATCTCTCTCTCTCTCTCTCTCTCTCTCTCTCTCTCTCTCTTTTATATATATTATATTATATATATATTTATATAATATATATTATATATTCGCTGATGATGTTGCCAAATAATTCTCTATTCCATTTTTTGATTTCCTCTTTGACATACTTTAGGTTTTTTTGGAATTTATACATTTTTGTTTCCTAATATGGTGGGAGGATTTGACCACCATTATTTCATTTTTTTCCATGAAGTCTGGGTGATCCAACTAGAAGGCTTCGAATCTGAAAGGTTTATATTTTTGGCCATTGGAAATTTGATTTTTGAGAGAGATAGTCCAATGATCTTAGCCTGCTTGTGGGAGAATTCTTGCCTCTGTTTCCCAAGAGGTGAGATAAGTTTCCTCTGATAAAAGGAAGTGGTTTAACTGTGAGACTATTTGACGGTCTGCTCCTCTTCTCTTATTCCAGGTAAAAAATCCATTGCTAGTAGGTATGTCTCGGAGGTTGAGGTTTTCTATGGTAGTAAAGAAATCCTCAGAGTCCTTATTGAGCTTTCGGATACCATCTCTCTTCTCAGTTATATTAGTTATCATATTAAAGTCACCTACTATGATTTTGAAAGGAAGGTTTATAGGATCAAAGAGGATGGAGATGCATTGGAGCATTTTATTTCGGTCTATAACCTTGTGCGGGGCATAGAAATTTGTTATGCTGATACTCTCATTGGTGCCTATGATACTCAAGACCACAATTATGGAATGATGAGTGGCCAAGGAAGATATTAGTTCAAACTTGAAGTCTTTCCATAGGGTCATTATTCCTCCCGACGAACCTGTTGTCAAGTTGGATAATATGTTGTAAGGCTTGAAACAAGAGTTGAGAAGGATAGGGTTATACCGACTTGAGTTTAGTTTCTTGAATTAGAAGGATATCTAGATTATCAGTTAGAATTATGTTTTTCAAGATTCTTTTTTTCCTAGGACTTTTCAGTCCTCTAATATTCCAAGAAATGAAATTCATTAACATGGAGAGGGATTAAGGGCCATAGATTTTACCTTTCCTTCATTGATTAACTTGTCTCCCAGTTCTTGGAGGAGTTGACTGGTGGTCTTTCTACCTCTTTTCCAACTTGGGCCTTTGAGGTTGAGTCCTTCTACTAGAATATTTGCTAAGATTCCCTTTGATGCTATACTTTCTTAAATGGGGTGGAGTGCTCTAAGTTTTAAATCTTCTTGGAGGAGATAAGAACCTTTAATTTGTAGCTAGTGTTCTGATATGGATTTAATTCCATTTAATTTCCACGCCTCTATAATTGTTGCTAAATCTACCCCTTCCGTAGCTTCTTCTATGGCACTTTCTTCTGGTGTTACTTTTGTCGCTATTTGCTCTATTTCTGTATCATTTTGTGCGTGCTCCTCCCCGTTATTCATTTAGACTATGTCCATATCTTCATATTCTCTGTTGGATTGGTTCAGTCCTTCTTACCCTGCTTCATCTCCTATTAGGTAGTTGGGATCCTTTTGCTCCTGAGTGATGTTCAGTGCCTCAAACTGGTTTTGACTTGCCTCTTTGTATTGATTCTTCTTGGGGATCACCTTTTTCCTGTTATTCTTATTCCCAAAGATGACTTTAGTGAAGCCTTCACTGTCTTTTTTTTTCTTGTCTACTTTGGAGATTGATGGGTTTTGTTAAGAGGACAATATCGAAAGAGATACCCATGCTTGTGGAACTTCCTGCATCTGAAGGGGATCTGTTCGTAGTCTATACTTTGAAGCCAGAATTCATCCCTGCATATTAATTTTCTTTCTTTTAGAAGGGCTCTAGAGACATTAATGTATACATATATATGGGCATAGGAAACATAGTGTCCTATTCTAGTACCTTTAGACATTTTGATATACTCCCCCAACTTGCATCCTATATTTTTTAAGACTGAGGGATCCAAGTAATCTGTTGGTAAGGAGTAAAGGTGAATCTAGACTAGAACTCTTGTAGGAGGTCAAAGATGATTGTGAAGAACACTTTGGATCCCAATTGAAGTCTTATTTCTCCCTTGGGTGCCCATTTTCTTTGAATCCACCAATTCAAGGCACTTTCAGTTGGCCAGATGCCCATAAACTTGCATATTACTGCATGTTCTTGCATGTATTGTTTGTAGATTGCTACTCTTGGGTCCTGGATTTCCAGTTCCATATTTTCTTTGCTATGGGGTTGCAGTTGTTCTTTTTTTTCCTCTATTCTTGCATTTGTTCTTGAGATTTTGTTGGATTTGTGTCTATTAGGGAACGCATCTCAGGGGCCTTTCCATTTCTTGTTCGAATATATTTTCTTTTCCCTTTCTCTATTCCGTTATTCGTCTGAGGTAGTTCATTTTGATGAGGGTGTATTGTTCCTTCATTATCCGAGTTTCCTCTTGTCGAGTAGAAGGCCGAGCTAGAGGCAAAATTTGTGAAAAACGAGTCTTGTTATGGGGGCCTACCAGTGACCATGTCCTTGAAGAAATGGGTGCCAAGGTTCTGAAGCAGTTCCACCATGACGGTGAGGGGACAATGTGACCTTGACAAGCCACACCAGGGGAGGCCGCGAAGAGTGTGCACACAAATTAGGTCACCTTCATTGCAGATGCCTCATCATTTCTAGCTCAATTTTCTTTTTATTCCTCACCCTTTTGTACTTGTTATTATGTGGCCTTAATAGTTTTTATCTCATTGTTATTTACATGGTTTAATGTTGGTTATATGACTAGTTATTGTCATAGTTATTTCATGTATTTACTTGTAAATGAAAGGATAATGGATGTAATACCTAATTGATGTCAAAAAAAATAAAGGAAGAGGGTGGTGATCCTTCTTGTTAAGTCTCATATGAGTTATCAATCATTTATGTTATGTCTTGTATTCATTTCCTATAGATTGCATTGGTGCCAAGTGTTTGACATAATTTCAGTCTCGATTGGGGATAGTCAGGTCTAGTCCTGGAGTTATATTTGATTTGTAAGCCTTTTCATCATGTAATTTATGGATTTTGAAAGCTACATGGGTTTTTGGGCAGTGACCTAGATTCTGGGCTTGAAAAGTGGCACAAATCTCGGGGTTGCAAGTATAGGTTTGAGGAGAAAAGTCCCTAGATGCACGCATGCCTTGTTGTGCAAGCATTTGGAGCCTCCCAAATGAACCCTTGTCCATATCAAGGGAGAATCTATGGTTTTAATTGTATAAAATTCACTGGGACCGAGGGGGATGGTTAAGGGAATGACTAGGATGAATTATGGGAGTCCTGTAGCAGGTGAAAAAGGTATGGTATGGTGTGTTTCCATCGGTTCCACCTCCTTAACTGACACATAGGGATTCAAATCATGTCATAACAACTTCTCGTCACATATTTACCCTAGTTGGTTGGTTACTTGGGTAGATGTGGGAGGAAGGTCATTCCAAAGTGGTATCAGAGCATGGTTGACCCCTCAGACTAGATGTGTTGTGTGTTGGTCATGCATTCACATTGATTGCATATGTGTTTCTTATGTTGTAAGACGTTGTTCTTATTGCATTTGCAAGGTATTGATCATGGTTGTAGTGAGGTCATGGGAATTTGATGGTGTTGTTGTGGAGTGTGTCGTCTTGAGTGTATGCTTGATTATGCATTGTTATGCACGTTAGTATTCACATGTGGTCAAGTGTACATTGGTGTGATTGTTGTTGTTATGCATGTGGTCATGGTATGTGTAGTTGATATGGCCATGCATTGATGACTTGACTCTGGCTAGAATGATGGTTATATGGTTATATGGTTATGTTTTATATTTCTATATGTTGCCATGATTATGTTTTGTAGGTTTTAACCATGTACATAAATTACCTGCATACGAATTCTGAAAAAAAAAATAAAAAAAATGGTGAGAGCATAAAAATAAAACAAATATACACAAAGGTTTTCCCCTGGATCCCAAAACTAGGACTACCACATTGATTTTTCATTATATTCCTTTCAATGAAAAATCAATCTGGTAGTCCTAGTTTTGGGATCCAAGGGAAAACCTTTGTGTATATTTGTTTCATAAACCCCAATCCATAAACCCTGTATTAGAACATAACTGTAGTTCTCTTGACTGGATCTATAAAATACCATGGGAAGAAAACTGTCATGCCTAAAACCATGTGTAAAAACCATGCACAAAACCATACGCAGGTTTGACCACCTAATATAGGGTCCAAAAAACAATTTCCCCAGGGTGCTACCACAGACCTCATAGAGGGATGCTGACCTCCTCAAACCCCTCGACAGAGGGGGTATTTGCCCCCCCAATGACCCCCTCCCTTCGCTGCGCCTGACACAACGAAGGGGGGGTTGGCCGCCCCCTTCTAACCCCCACAAAAAAGGGGGGTTGGGCTGGAAAGAATATAACACACACCCAACATGTTTTACATGTATTACGCTGATTTGTTGATCCTGCAGATGAGGTATCCTCTCTAAATTATGCTAAGGTACGTTGGTTCATTGTGATTTAGTTTAGCTGACATGATATACCTTGCAAGAATAATATCAAGATGACTAGCAAGATGGTAGACTACAATTCCCGAGACCCCCCCTATGGATAAGATGAGTAAAGTGGTGTCAGGAACTCTTCTGATTTGGTAGACACACTGATAATATTAAAGGTAGAAATAAGGAGTTGTAAGTTAGACAATGACAAAATCATACATACCCATGAGAAACAAGCAGAGTTAAATACAGTGATACTTCAGAGTTTGTTAGAATTTCAGTGACAGGGACCATTTTGGATGACCCATGAGCAGGAGGAAAAATGTAATGGAGAATATGGAAATAGGTTTCATGGTGAGTACAAATCAGATAGAGAGGACATGATCAAAGATAGTAGGTACTTGGAAACTCTGGATAGGAGGGGTGATATACACATGTACTATTCTAGTTTAGGCTCAAATAGGAATTATAATCATCATCGTTATCATCCTTACAGGGGGCATGACAAGGGATATTTTCTAGGTGATTTTAAGAAAGAAAAGACACCTACATTTGATGGACATATGAAGAAATTGTAGGATGAAAGGCATGGTTGCTTTGTGTAAGGAATTTCTTCAGGTTGCATGATTATTCATAGAAAATGAAAGCAAAGATAACCACTTTCAATATTAAAGGGAAAGAAAATATATGGTAGGAGGATGTGAATAATGTTAAAGGTATTTGAGAGGATAAATTTACTTGGAATGAGTTTGAGAGGTTTTTCAAGAAGAAGTATTTTTTAGAAAGATACTATGATGATAGAGCTAAGGAGTTTTATGAGTTGCATATGGGTTCCATGATAGATGATGAGTATACTAGCATGTTCTTGGAGCTGTTTAGATATGCGCCTTAACTCAAGGAGGAGAATGCCAAGGTTAAAAGATTCATCAGTGGATTACCAGTAGTATACAGAGACCACATTTGAGTTCGATGCACTTAGATCGTTAGAGGAGGCCATTTGAAAGTTGAAACATTGTTATGAGCAATTGAAGCGCAAAGTTGAGCCTAAGAATCACTCAAACGAAAATGAGAAGGTTAAAGGAAAATGGACACAAAAGTGGGGAAGACCTCAAGATAAAAGTGAGAAACATGTGCTCCCTTACAAGAAGTTTAATATAGTTGAGAA
This sequence comes from Pinus taeda, assembly GCA_000404065.3. Classification (NCBI taxonomy): domain Eukaryota; kingdom Viridiplantae; phylum Streptophyta; class Pinopsida; order Pinales; family Pinaceae; genus Pinus; species Pinus taeda. Next base: position 40,944 of record APFE030571721.1, read on the forward strand.
GGGACATGGAGAGCAATAGATTAGAGGTGATGGTAGAACACCGTTGCGGTGTTGGATATGTGGCAAGGATCATCGTAAGAGGGATTATCTACAGTATCAAGATGGTAGACCCTAGATCTATAGTGCTCAGGAGGTGCATATAGTTGGGGATGTTGGTCATAACATTCCTCAGATTGATACTGTTGTAGACAACAAGGATGCAGATCATCAAGAATCTATCATCGATATGGATGCTAAGCTTTGTGATCAAGTTGTTTCTATTTTGATTGATCTTGGATCTAATTATAGTGATATTAATCCCGACCTAGTGGATAAGTGTGGTTTGAGAAAATAAGTGCATGCAGAATCTTGGTTGGTATAGTTGGCTACAGGCACAAAGAAGAGATTTCACCTTTTGGTTAGAGCTTGCACAATTGAGTTAAATGGTATGCCTACAACAACACATTTGAATGTACTACCGTTGGGATCGTACAACATGATTTTGGGTATGGATTGTGTAGTATACCTGGGGGGATATTATGGGGTACAAAGGGAGGTACCCAAGGGAATAATGTAATAATGTGATAGGCCATAGTTAATAAATAAATTGGTTAACCAACATCATGTAAGGGACCACAAGTAGTTAACAATAATGTGATAAGCCCATTGTCTTATATATATGGTATTGAGAGACCCATGGTATTGTATGTATAAAGCCTATATAGAGGCTAGAGACTCCCTATGGAGAGATGTGAAGGATTATTGTATTGGAAAACATATGGCTTATGGAGTGTTCTCCTTCCTTAAGGGGTGATTGTATGGTGTTACCCTACTTGAAGGGTTTTGATTAATAAAGAGAAGCATTTCTGTATTCAGATCTTGTTATTTATGGGCATATTTCTATTTTTATATATTTGCAGGTCAGATCTATTATAGGTGGTAGGCTTCATACATACAATACCATGGGTCTCTCAATTCCATATATCTAATACAATGGGCTTATCACATTATTGTTAATTACTTGCGGTCCATTACATGATGCGGGTTAACCACTTTATTTATTAACTATGGCCTATCACATTATTACATTATTCCCTTGGGTACCTCCCTCTATACCCCATAATATCCCCCCTAGGTATACTACAAAGACCTTCTTCCATATGCCCCATTATTTTCATCCTCATGCCCATGGCTGATCCGAAATGGTCCTTGTCACTGCAATTTTGACAAACTCTTAAGAAGGATACCATTAACCTCTTCTTTCTTCTCTTGTGCCTATATGATCAGGTCATTATCTGCCTTACAACTCCTTATCTCTTCCTTTAAATTGCTCAATGTAATTGCAAAATCAAAAGGATTCCCAACACCATGCTTCTCTTCAGATTCATAGGGAGAGTCCTTGTAGTCAACCATCTTGCTAGCCATTTGATATTTCTTCCTGTAATGCATAATATTTTAGACAAACAAAATCACAGTAAATCAATGCACCTTAGTATAGCTCGGGGAGGATACCTTGTCTACCAGATTACCAAATCAACATGATACATGTATAAAATAATCATAACAACATATAGACATAAGCAAATAAATATATCAACACATAAACATCACTCTACTTAGGGTCCGTTCATCCATGCAAGGGCATATAAATAATGCATGATATGACCTCATGCATGACAACCACCATTAATCCATTGTACACTTTTCCACATGCAACCAACAATATGCATAAGCAATGCCTAATCAACTACACATACACATAAACACATGTGGTCAAACATAAGCAATGAGTTATTGTAATCAGCCTACAAGATTGATACATGTAGTCAAAGTATTCAAGAATGTAACCTAGCCTACAAGGATGTAAGTAGGTGACATAAAATCAACATGCAAGTGACACATAACCATATGAAACTAGCCACATACTTATGACAATTACATTTCACGAAATACATATCAAATTCTCCTTGATAACCATACTACAACCATAGTCAATCATCAAGCAAATGCAAGAAGCACGTGAAGTGCAAGTGTAAGAGGCACACATGCAACTAACATGCATGCATGACCAACACACACCAGCCATATAGTCTGAGAGTTGAAGTGCTCCAATACGACATTTAGGAACAACCTAGTCCCACATCCACCCAAGTAACCATGCCTACCGGGGTAAACATGAGATGAGAGGATACTCTGATCTTATTCGACCTCCTATGTGACATTAAGGAAGTGGAATCGATGAAACATCACACACAATCATCTAACATCATCAAAAAAACCCTCAGGAGACAAGTCAACCACTCAGATAGCCTATCCCTGGGTCTCACTGTTGTTCTAGATCTCTTAGGCCATAGTCGCTCTCATGTTATGGGAAAGGGAGCGACCAAAAACCCAAAGTCACTCGCACATGCTTGCCTTCCAGCGACCAGAGACAAAAGTTGTCAGTTCTATGCCAGCGGCCTCGGTCACTGCACATAATGGTGTGATAGCTTAGAATCAGTAAAAATACAGGGAAACAATGATGTAAAATCAATAAGATGAAAAATACCATAACCAAACCCCTACCAGGCATGGCATGCATTTCTCCAAACATATCATCAACATGTAACCTACAAGTGTAAAGAACAAAATTAAGTGTAGGGACCTCATACTTATCTGGGAATTGCTATGAACCATTGTTTCCTCATTTCATTTGCTGTATTATCATCTATTAGGTCATAGACACATTATCCATTCCTATACAAGTAAGAACATGCTAAGAGCCATACATAGCTACTATTATAAAATATACATATAACCAGCATAATAGGAACAAAAATACCATAAACATATCAGCCATCAAAATCCACTTATAAAATAGTACATTTCCACATGAAAATCAAGGGAATGAATTTCTCATTAATTAAGCAATAAACCAATGGAGATGGGACTACCACGTTCTACCCAACCATAGATTGGTTGAGCCAAGTATCTCTTCATCCAATCACCCCCGTGCCATATTCCAAGCATGAATGTGGGACTCATAGAACACATCAAAAACACCGATCAACATGGATTCCACTGGAGTTCTTGACCTACACCGTGAGGTATTTGAGTGCCTCCTAGTCTCTCAGGATTTACCATGCATCCACAGTCCGATCTAGGGATAATTAGGCCCTACAACAAGACATAATCTCCAGGATTTAGCATGCATCCCATCTCGGGATCACTAGGGCTAATGAAGAGAAAACACACCTCTTGGCTTTATCGTGTATCTCGCCATTCACCGACGAGGATTCCTAGGCCCACCGAGGCACACAATATGGATTTACCATAACCCACATTCCAGTTCAGGATTTACTAGGCCAGTGGCTTCGTTATCCTCAATCTGGTTTAGGGACCACTCAGGCCATGTGTTCGTCAATTCAGAGATCTACCCCACTCATCTTCGAATCGAATCTGGCCATCTCACATAAACCGTATGAGGGAACCCATCTCATCAAAGTTATCAGGAAATGACAAGGTTAGGCTGAAAATATTGTCGCACCTAGAAAAACCCATGCCATGGTAGAAAAGAACCACATGCAATCCCATGCATGTAAAATCTAGCAAGGAAAATACACATGCAAGTCGTTACTTGCAATGAATCTTTCTGTAGCTGCTTGATGCTTCCTTTCCTTGCTTGATCTTTGCTTCCTCTTGCCTTCTTTGCCTTTCTTGCTTCGATGCCAAAGTGCTGCAAGAAAAACTCTAATTGTCCAAGAGTATGAGAGAGAGAGAGAGAGAATAATGGGGGAGCTCCAACATTGAACCAACAAAAGCCATGAACTGGTCCTTAGAAGCCCTTTTATGAGTGAGGCTTCTATTTTCTTCATTTTCTATTATTTTCCTTCATTTTTCTCCTCACATGCAACCTGTGACCTTTCACCTCCTTTTCTCCTAATTTCCATTATTTTCATAAATAATTATGCCAAAAATGCCAGTTTTCCTTTCCAAAGCCTTAGCCATTGGATTTTCCAATTTCCTTATCCATAAACAACCAAATGAACACACCCTAGGATGTGTGACCCAACATTCAGATTGGAATACATGTCCCATCAACCATGGTTATTATTTTTAACTTTTATTACATGAAATTTTCACCAAGGATATTACAATCATCGAGGGTATATGGAAGGTGGTGCACCTCTATTATGCATGCGGCTTGGTTATTGTGGCAATTTGTTGGATGATGCTTGAGCTTAGATAGTAGTGTAAACCTCTATGTTTGACATCTTGCCTTGGACTAGGGGTGCTTCCGCCGCCGGTGCCCCCTCCCAATGTCATGGTAACTGAATTGGTTGCTTTCTTTTATTGTGTGTGGCCTCAAGCTTCTCTGAGAGGGATAAGGGTTTGGTGCATAGTAATTGGATCAAACCTATGAGATTTGTTGTGGGTGGCTGTGCATTCAAGCTTTTAGCTCTCATCTATATCTCAGGGTAGTAGGTTTCCTCTTTTGAATGAATCTCCCATGGGATTCTACATTTGTAAAGGTCTCCCGTGGTGGTGGGGTGTCTTCTCTAAGGGATTATGAGCAGTGTTTTGTCTGCGAGGGGTTGGAATCTGCGAGTTGGTGATTAAATGTTTCACCGTTGGACTGGGTCTTGGTGTCTAGTAGCTTCCCTGGTTGGACTGGTTAATGCTTTTATGGCGTGGTTGGGGATTTTCTCTGTAGTCATAATTCAAGTGTGGGTTAGTATTTTCTTGCTCATTCTTCCTTTTCCCAGTGCCATTGGCCTTGCTACGATGCATTCATAGTTGGGCAATGATCATTCCCTCCCCCCGACTAAGCGAATTTCTACCAGTCCAGGACGTCGAGGATCTCACTTGTAAGTGGAAATGGCGGGATAGGTATCTCCATGCTCTAGTGGGGTGGTGACATTGTTGGCAAAGGAGGTCGAGCGGCTTCCGGGGCTCGTGGTGGTCATGGTGGTTCATCAGTTGTGTAGAAATTTTATGAATAAGATGACACTTATTCAACCAAGATTATCCTGATTATACACTATGGCAGAATACATGCATAATACATAATCTCATCTACGTTGATCATCAATGTTGCAGAAGCAGAAACAATTGCATGCGAAGATAGAAGCATCAATCACACATAACACAATATTTTCACGGGGAAAGGATCTTGCTAAAAACCCCAAACTATCTTTGTATTATATTTATTTAGATAATGTAATAGTACACAGTACAATACTAGCTCCACTGCTACACACAATACAACATAAATCTGAAACAATCGCTGGCTCAAATCACCTCCACTACTTGCCTGCCTCCATTGCACAATCCTACATAGAGAATACTAAGAATGGCTGATCCATTAACGTGTTTCCCTTGTGTAACACTACACAATCCTCATTGGCAACTCAATCCCACTGATTGTGCAAATCACATGCACAACTATAGTCACAACTGACCGCTGTCTTTCCCTTTCACTCATCTCTAACATTTGTCTCCATTGAATTGTTCATGCACTGAGTTAACTGATGTATTCTTCAGTTGCTTTATGAGTTAATAATTAGTGAATTAATTAATAACTAATTCACACCACTCAACATTAGTCTATTTTCCAGTTAGACTAACTACAACTAGTTCAACTG
>APFE030571721.1:52125-62599 GCA_000404065.3 Pinus taeda
TCCATATGTCTAAAAATAGACATAGTCTAAAAATAGACTTTGCACCAAAAATAGCCTGTGGGCCCACTTAGTGAAGGCAACTTCTTTCCACTAAGCTCCATCATCTTGTTGCAATCTCAACAGGTTGGTCATGAGGGGGCATATCGCGGATTTTAATGAGGGTTGGGGGGACACGGCGAAGGGGCGCAAGCAACCAAGGGAAAGTGAGACGACCTGGGCGTGGAGTAACTAAAAATGTCATTGTTGTTTGGATAACTGTCGAGATTTGATCTTGTCTATACTGGACTGCCTGGAAACCTCTAAGAGGGTGCAACATGAAGAACATGTAGCACTCACTGCTACATTGAACAAGATGCATTACTTCCAATGTCGTGTTTAGGAACGAGTCGTGGTGGTATGGTGCAGTAAGAATTTGCTAACAGAGAAAATGAAGAAGTTGGAGTCATGTATGGTGCACTTCGAAGTGCATGTGTAGTGCCCCTTCTGCCCTCCTCCTCCTCCAGGGACTACTTTGAACAATATTGCTTCTATTACTTCATATGATTGAGCATGGTTATAGGTGTTTTTCTTGTTTTATATGTTTTTTGGTACTTTTGGCCTCCTAAGTTGTGGATTGTGTCTCTCGTTGTTTTTTTGTTTCTTTTTCATATGTTGATCGCAGTAGTCAACAAACCTGGTCAAGGTGAGACTACCTGCATTTTGAAACCGATGTACCTCTTTTTTAATGAACGAATAGAATTTTGACTTAATTTTTTTTTTATATAGTTTTTAATATTATATTAATTTGGGACAATTTTCACTTTGAGGACTTTGGGAGGAGAGCTCTGCAACCTAGGGCTCTGAAGTGCCTCTGCCACGACGCATCCTTCTCCACTACCTTCTTCCATTCTTTCTGTGATCTAATAAAGGAGGAAGTGTGGCAAGTGATGGAAGAATCACTCTCACTTCACTGGCTACTGCCATCACTTAATTGAACCTTTATCGCCCTTATCCCCAAAGAAGAAATTTCCATCACTCCGGCCAAATTTTGCTCGATCACTCTGTGCAACGTCATCTACAAGGTTATATCCAAGGTCATTGCAAACAAGTTGAAGCCGCTGCTGCCCCTGCTCATATTGCCTGAACAATCTGGGTACGTTGAAGGACGTCAAATTTTGGACGACATAATCCTCACTCATGAAATCATACACTCCCTCAAGACTACCAAACAGGCAGGTATGATCCTCAAAATTGATCTTTCCAAAGCTTTTGATAAGCTTAGCTAGACTTACATTCAAAAAATGCTATGTGCCTTTGGTTTCTCACCCATGTGGGTTCGCTGGATTCAGAGTTTAATCTCATCTACCTTTTTTCTATCCTCGTCAATGGCATACCCTCTCGACCTTTCAGCCCCTCCAGAGGCATCAGGCCAAGGGACCCTCTATCCCCCTTCCTTTTTGTGCTAATGGCTGAAGGGCTTGTAGACACATTAAGTATGATCTTCTCTCCAAGCGTCTCAGAGGAATTTACATTCACAATTCCCCTGCCATCACTCATCAACAATTTGTTGATGACAGCATGCTCTTCGGGTATCCTTCTGCTCAGGAAGCCACCACTCTTAAAGCCCTTTTGAAGGATTTCACTGACGCCTCAGGCACAAGCATAAACAAAGCCAAATCACAAATCTTCTTTTCCACATGCCTCCTATCATTCAACATGTCGTTGCCCGTGTTCTAGGTTTTTCCATAGCATCCCTGCCTTCCAATTACCTGGGTGCTCCTCTTATTGACTCGGCTATCAAGCACACCTCTTGGCGTAGGCTCCTAGAAAATTTTGAAACTCGTCTCTCCCTGTGGACTCTTAGAGCACTGAACATAGCAAGCAGATTAGTACTTATCAAAGTTGTGCTGCAGGCAATGCCCCTCTATCTATTCTCAATTATGGCAGTGCCTAAATGGGTTCTTAAAAAAATCAGAAATCTTCAGCGCAATTTCTTGTGGGGAGCACATGGAACTAATCACAAATGGGCCCTTGTCAAATGGACTATAGCTTCAAAACCAAAGGAAAAAGGTGGCATAGGTCTGCGAGATCCCAATTATAGTAATGAAATCATGGGTGCAAGAATCTGGTGGCAATGGCTTTGTACGCCCAATAAGCCCTAGGGAGTCATATGGACAGCCAAATACATCAACCACAGGCCAATGCAGGAGCTCATATAATTCACTCCTTCTGAGAAAGGCTCACTAATTTGGAACGCGGCCAGTCAACATTTCTTGCTGATCCAACAACACAACTTCTGGGAGATTAGAAGCGGTAGCACAGCACGGTTCTGGACGGACGCCTGGAATCAGCTTCCAAGGCTTGATCGAATTCTCAACCTTCTGCCTAACCATGATTGGGAGGAGTAACAAATGGAATTAGTCAAGCAAAAATGGACCCAGGAGATAGAACAAGGATACAGACAATGGAAGCAATCTGACAAGCTTATTAGAAACATTGACAACCATACTAAAGAAATCTTGGAAAGAGAGCTTCAAAAATGGAAAATCAGATACTCCAAAGGTAAAGAAATCTTAAGATGGGGATACACCCCAAGAGGGTCCTTTACCATGAAAGAGGCCTACCAAATCAAAAGCCAGGACTATGCACCTCAGGATCCTAGATGGGGAAGAATATGGACCCCGTGCATTTGGCCCAAAGTGCTCTTTGGGCATCGAAAAATCCTAACTTGGGACAATTTAAGGAAGAGAAACATTCACGGGCCCTCCATTTGTCCCAACTGTCAGGCTCAAGAGGAAACATTACAACATCTCCTTGGCTCCTACCCTCTGGCCAATCATCTGTGGGAGAAGACTAGTTTCCGCTGCCAACGAAAATGCTGAATGTTCGAGGACATTACCAATTCCATACGCCTCTGGCACCTAAACCCTTATAAAAGCACACTCCTCAACGATCTATGGAGAATCATTCCTGGCCTACTCCTATGGACTATATGGAAAGAAAGGAATAAGCATATTTTCAAAGACCAAAGCACTCCTTTAGAAATCATTTGGGACAAATTCTATCATAACTTGCAAGAGACTCTGTCGCTCAAATCTTGGCTCCTGGATGACTTTCCCATGCAGGCAAATGAGATAGCCATATGGGAAAATTGGAATGTTCAACTCCCACAAGCAGGTCCTGCTTGCAAACCTACAAAAAGATTGAATATCAGTAAGCACTCACGGCTCCCCCTCCAAGGCATTGATTCAAACTCAACTTTGATGGAGCTTCTAAGGGAAACCTCGGCAAAGCAGGATTTAGTGGCATCTTCAGAGATCATAAAGGCTACCCTCTCCTGATCTACCTCGACAACATTGGATGGGACATGAATAACTCAGCTGAACTGGAGGGGCTCTGGCAAGGATTACTCTTATCCCAATACCATGGTTTCCAGCCTCTTGAGATTGAAGGAGACTGACAAATCCTCATCAACTTGGCCAAACAGTTGCTCAATGGAGCGCATGAAAATAAAATATCTAGTAGCTGGAGACTTGAAGCTAGACTGGATGCCATAGAAATAACTGTCAACACCAACAGAGCAATCATATTCAACCATGTTAAAAGGGAAAGCAACAAGGTTGCAGGCCTATTGGCCAACCTGGGAGTGGAAAGTAGGCATTCTCTCCTCACTAGGGCTCTAGACATAATTCAGAATCATGAGCAAGAACAGGAATGCAGAACTCTGGTCCAAAAGGATGCGGCTTCCTCAGATGCGGGTGCTTACATTGACGATTAATGTGATGGGATAGGGGTGTGGCAGAGTGGGTTGATACCTACCAGCCCTGTACCACCTGGTTAATTGCAGAATGAAGGTTAAACAGTTGCACTGGATATCACTCGGGTTCACATCAGGTAGCTCTGATATGCACAACCTGTACTCAGATTTCTCCATCGCCTCTGCATGCACTAGCCTAAGTTGGGTCTCGGCCCTCTTCAATGCTAGAGTTATGGTGGGCGCCATTTGAGAAAGGGCGAATGCTGTTAAATACAGGGACAACAGTGGAAGTAGATGGAAGCCTTTGGTGCTCTACTATCATGGTAAAGTTGTGTTTTGGTATGCTGCGTGTTTCTGCCTTGCAATTGCTGCGACGCTGCCTCCGTTTTATCCCAATTCCCATTTCAATCCCCCATTCGAATACCCAGACGCTCTCTCAGTTCTTCACTCCATCTCTGTCCTTCACTCCATCATGGTTCGCCACCAATTGATCAGTAGACGGGGCGTCTCGCGGGGCAGCAGCTCTCGGTCTCAGACCAGGAGGTGAAGCATCTCAGATTCTTCATCTTCTTTGGTAGAAAATCCACATTATCCTCATACAAGAAGTGGTCATGGCAGAGCAGGCCTACGCTCAGCTCCCTTCCCTCTGCCCACGCACCGCACTCCCCATACCATGCAATTCCATTTCAGAAGCACTCTCAATAAGCCGATAATTACCGCCACTATCTCCATGTCTTTTTCTGAGGAAGCCGAGCAGAGTTTCCTGATGACTTTTTCCTTGAACGAGATGCACAGAGAGGGCTCGAGTCATAAAAAAGAAAAGGAAGAAGAGCATGAAGGTCACGCTGGTCGGACCAAACGAAAAGGGAAGAACGTCGTTGAAAGGTCGTCGTCGGATTTGGAACCTCAGAATGAAAAACAAGTTTTGGAAGAGCGCAAGATGGACAAGCTGAACCCGCAGCCAGAAGCATGTAGCAGAGAAGACAAGCAGCAGAAGGAGGGCCAAACTGCGTTAGATAACCCAGATGACTGGGGCCGCCCGATAGTGGAGGAACCTTCCACGGAGGAATTCATTGCCAAAGTCTCGAATGCCAGGTGGCACTTCACTTAACTCCTGGTATATCCTTCCTCTTTTTGTACACAGGGGCGTTCCCAGGAGGACGACTTATAGATTTTGTAGGTGGTTGGATATTCTCAGGGGGAGTAGGGAGGGTTACAATGTGGAAAAAACTGTGGAAAATTTTTAGTGGTGTCTTCTTTTTTCACCTTCAGCCTGGTTTCCCCTCTGTTGGGGCAGTCCTAGATTTAGCTTTTTTGCAGCAAACTGAGATAGACTGTTTTCCTTCACAGCCAGAACACCTTTGTAAATACCTTTTATTTTCTTTTTAATAGATTACTTTAACTTAGCAAAAAAAAATATATATTATATTAATTTAAATTATATTAAAGTATGCTTAATTTAGAATGTATGTTTAATATATATAAATTTAAAATTATTATTATTATTTAAAATTATCAATTACTTTTTGCATAAGAGTCAGTATTAAGCAACTTTATATTAGACTTATTTTAATAGATAATGTGAAGAAAATTTTGTTATAAATAACTATAACACAACCTAGAAGATAAATGATATTAGATGTGTATAACTTTATAAGGAGCTATTTGGCCATGTTATTTTGATCTCTTAGATCTTTCAATTTGAAAAGGTATTACACGTTTACATACTTATAGTGGGCTATTTGGCCAAATTATTTTGATATCTTTTATATTTTTCAATTTGGAAATGATGCAAGAGCATCCAACTCAAGCACCATGACTGGGTGTCGGTCTCTGGCAAGTCAAAGAAAAGTGAATTTAATTTTATTAGTTTTTATGTTGGTCAACAGGAAAGTAGGTAGGACTTTTACTTTTATTTTCTTTTATTTAGTTAAAGGTAGTTGAACAGTTAGGATCTGGTGTTTGTCTGTTGTTAACAAGTCATGATTATCCTTTTATTTTAAAAGGAAAAAGACAAATGTATCTGAAGAGGAAATCTTGTCCTAATATAGGACAAATGACTAGCAACCAAATAACTGTAAAGATCTAATTGAAAAACAATTATATAGTTCATTAACTGGAACTGAGCAACTATAAATGTGACAGGACAAGATTATAGAGGGGTTTAGTCCAATACCTCTCGCACTCAGTTAAGAAATAACAACAGAGAAAATTGAAGTTCTGTCCAATCTGTATACCTATTGTGATTCATTATGCTTTTTGATTTATGACCAATTGAATACATAGCTAACCATTCATAGATTCTTGTAAACAAATAATTCCTTACATTTCTGAAGGTAGAGAACCAGTGTATGCAGTGAAGACCAAAGAACAGACTCAATACAAGGGTTTGAAAATTCGTTAAAGCAGATAATGGGAGAAGCCAGGATTTCATACGGGCCAAACATCGACAGGCTGAGTAACAGTTTCCAATTACAATTCAAATGATAGCCATATCACATTACCAACAAAATTACGTGGTTCATATAAAAATTCCACGATATATTTCAAGCAGACAGAGGCGCTTAACAACAGTTCAAACCACAAAATTCTAAGAAGAAAAACAATGTATGTAACCAGGTAATTTCAATCCAGTCTTATTACATTTATGCCGAAAACATTTCTTTCCAAATATTACAAAGTTCAGTGAAATACTATTACACAACAGAACTGTAAGGTCGAAGCTGTGCATGCTCAAACCCTGAGCCATAAACCCTAGGTGAGGGTTTCAAACAAAACATTCGAATACAGTATAAATGCCTAGACCCTGGACGTTAAACCCTAAGTGAGGGTTTGAAAAGAAACCACCATCACAACCTGGAATGATAGTTGAAATACATAGGAAGACCGGGGTCCTGATACAACAGAGCATCGCTCATAGAGAACATTTGACAAACCCATTTGACTCGAAAAGTGACAGAGTTCAAAAGACCAGAATGAAGGGCTAACATAAGTTAGAGGAGGCAAAGCCTACCGTGCAAAGCTGTGATGGAAAATCCCAAACCCTCCAACAACAAACCCTTGATATCTGCATAACCAAGAATTTGCAGGTGTTAGTGGATGCATGGCGAAAAAAGTGGAAGTACAGAACCAAGAAGAAATAGAACTGAGTCATTGATACTGCCAACGTTACCTAAGAGTTGCTGTGAGGACGAAGACATGCGTTCCACCAACAACGCCGCTAGACTGAAGAACAAGGCGCATTTAGGTCAAAACCTGTAAGAGGAAACTTATCCGTTGAACTAGAGACAGAGAGATTACATTTGCATCAAGCCTGAGACCGGAGAACTCCATTGAGTCGAACCTGGAGACAAGCAGACAACGAGTTGCCAACCAGAATAGAAAACCTCAGTACATGAGCTAACAAACTGTGACCTGTAGAACCACGGAAAAAAGAAACCAAAACGTACAGGAGTCTTACCCAGGCAACCACAGGACGAACCAAAACGGTCCACAAACCAAGAGATAAGAACCAACACAGTCACAGTAACGAGCGACAGGAAAATGCACCCATGGCCTGCAGCATAGCTGCCCACGAAGACCTTGCAAAACACTGAGGAGAAGACCCTTGACGACAACAACAAATGACCGAGAATACCAATGAACGAAAGGAACAGGCAAAGAGTTGAGCAGGAAGCGCAGACAATAAGGCAAATACATTGCATTATTTTCGAATTGAATGCCATATCTACCAAAGCCCAAAATATCTGATTGCATTTCATATACGTGTCATCATTATCAAATAATTTAATCAATCATATAAACATTGCAAGTGATTTCCACACGACAATTAAACATTATAACATCATTTCCCTACGGTAGTTTGGGTAAAGCGTTGGGCTGGTCCCATCAGGAAAGCTATGGATACGTATCATGTTTAGTGGGTGTTTGAATAATGGGTGAAAAATAAAATTATTTGGTTATTTTTTAGTTTTTGTATTATGGAATTTTTTTGTAATATGAAAAAATCTTTGAGATAAAATTATTTGGATGTTTCTTAGTTTTTACAATATTGAAAATTATTTTATATATAACATTATGGGTATTAAATTTTTTGGCATTCAATTATTTTATATTTGATTTGGTGGTAATTTATTTTTTATAAATTGGAAAATTAGTCAATTAAATATTATATATTTTGTTTAGAATATAAAAATTTAAATATTGATATTGTATAAATTTTAGAAAATTATTGAAAATCTCGTAGATTATAAGGTGAGATTTTTATATAATGCAATCTAATTCAACATTATAATTATGCATTTGGAAATTGAATCCATTGTTTAGAATCTAGACATAATCCAAAATTAAAATAAGGCATGTAGGAGAGGCTAAGCTACTTCAACCACCTAATATGAAACATTTAGTAGAAACTCTAAGATATGGCTATGTCGTTCATAGGTAGCATAAGGAATTTAGACATTTCTAGTGGTGTAAAGTATTAGAATGACATCTTAAAGCAAGAGTTAGCACACAAAACAAATTTTGAGAAGTTAAAAAGAACTCAATGGTTCCAACTACCCACTTGAACTGAGTATTGTGGTGTAGCACATGTTACACGATTTTTTTACTCTCGCATACAACCACCAATTTATATTAAAACAATCTTTATGATTTAGAGTAATATTTTTTTGACATGGTTAGACTTACTATGTACCTTTTTGCCTCCACAATTATTATAATTTAAGTTGAATTTCCAAATGCTCTTTTTAATGAGATTCTTTTTGTGTAATACATTTACAAAATTACAAGCTATTTTTAATTAGAGTTTAGTTGTGTAATACATATACAAAATTATAAGTTATTGATAATTGATTCTATTTTTATTATAAGCTATTTTTAATTAGATTCTAGTTATGTAATAGATACACACAATTATAAGTTATTGATAGTTAATTCTATTTTATTATAAGTTTATGTTGATATAATATTTCCCTTTTCATAATAACATAAGAGCATATTTATATAATAAATATTTTACAATTAACTATTTTTCTTTGATTAATTGCTATATACCCCCTTACATATCACAATCATATGGCTACCCCCACTTTTAAATTGTCTTTCCTTTAATTAATATGCATATGCCCCTATACATATCACAGCCATATACCTATATACACCTTTAAATCAACTTCCTTTCCCTTATTAATTGTCATATGCCCTCTACATATCAAAATCATATATGTAGCCCCACTTTTAAGGGATGAAAACATAATTTAGTTTTCTCAAATTTATATTATAAAATTTCCATATTCAAAATGCATCTTTTGCAATGTGCTCATTTTGTCTTCTCGAATGATTAGAATTCAATCACTAGATTCTAGATGTCTTTGTTCTTTGTTATATGGTAAATTAAAAAAATTATAAGTTGCTAATAATGTTAATATTTGTCTTTTTGATTCTATGTAATTATTAGAATTCAATCATTACCTTTGTTCTTTGATACATGGTAAATTTAAAAGACTATAAATTGCTACCAAATCTAATATTTATCCTTTATTTCTATTCTAAATGTATGTAAATATAATCTTTTTCTTTAACAACATAAGACACTATCCATATTTAATTTAAGCATATTAATAAAATAAATACCTTACAATCAATCGCTTTTCCTTGAGTTAGTTGTAATAGTTCCTCTTATATCACAAGCATATGCATAACCAATTGCAAAGAATAGGAACATGCTTAGTTTTTCAAATTGATAACCTTTACATCATAACTTATTGATATAAAAAATGCATCTTTTGCATTTTTTTAATGAAATAGACTCAAATTTGTATTTTATGAACATATTTCGAAATTAAAATATACATTTTTTGCCTCCAACTATATGCAACCCATGGGGCTTAGGTATGATGTGGATGGATATTTTAAATTGTATACATTGGTTAAATAACATCGTACATGTTTTTGTACCTAATATTTTTCATTGAACGTTTTAGATGATTTCCAATTAGATTGACAATTTTTTTATTTTTCGCTAGATACATTGCTAGAACTTCAAAATCATTATTAGTTTGATGGTCTAGACCTCAAGAAAATTGTATTTTATGATTTCCTTGAGGCCCTTGAATGGTCCCCCTACTCTCATTATCCCCCTACATGCCTCAAAATCTTATAATGTGAAGTTATGCCACATATTTTGATTGAATGAAGTTGCTGGATTTAGATTTGGAGAGGGCAGTACATCCACCCCATCCAAGATCATGACATACCTGATACAATAAGCTATTATTGTTGTAGACAAAATTTCTTTACAATTACAATAAAATAAGTATTTAACAAAAAAATCAGGCATAAGTTATATCATGAGCTAAGACTCATGAACAATGGGAAAATGTCCTTAGGGTTTCACCCAATTCCAAATTGACCTAGATCATGTAAAAATTAATATAATTGTATTTCAATAAAAAAAATGTTACAAGATGAAATGACTTATCCATACTCATCAATACAGCCAAGTTCTACCATACATATCTTCACAAACAATATATGAATGTACACCTACATCATCGTAAAATACAAATTAACCACGGAAAAAATATGATAACTAGCATTTTTGTTCAATCTATGAAAAATAATATCTTGTTCAATTTATAAAAAATAAATAAAATTATTTCACATGATCTTTTCTTTCATTATTCCTTAATTTTTCTATTTAAAATTATGCTTTTCCAACCAATTATATTCATAAAA
>APFE030571721.1:94148-106902 GCA_000404065.3 Pinus taeda
CACTTCTTCTACATCATCCCTTTCTTCTCATTTTACATAATTATAAGAAAGAGGATTCTGAACTGCAATTAGTTTAGAGCCACAAAATGCTCAACACATCTCTATTCTAGGATCCTCTAGATCCACTAGTCCTCAAAGAGATCTAGCTAAGTCAAAAATATCTTTAACTCACTCAACATTCTCGAGAACTCTTCGTAAATGTAGATTTGATTAAAATATTCACAATTTCTCTAGATTTCCTTAAGACATAAAAAATACAAATAATTAAACAATGACATTTAATAAGGGAACCAACTTCCTTGTTAAATGGAAGACCCTTAAGTCTAGTCAAAATTCATTTTGACTTGGAGGTAAGATACTCATGCATCATTACTCCTAAGGTGAAAAAAAGTTCATGGTCTTTTGACCACGTGCTTTCATATGTTGATGAAGTCATCTTAGATTCCAAACTTTAGTTTATAGATGCCTATCTACTCTATTGCTTTTTTTATGGTATGTTGTCTTTAGTTCTATAGCCTTCCACACTTTATGTTGCTGCCCCATTGTTTTTTTGATGCAAAGTTCTTCAATAAATTGCATTTCTTGTTGCCTATATTCCTTTGTTTGCAGTGCCCTCTTGTGTATGTCTTCCTCAATAGCATCCACAATTCATCAATCACTTTATCAACCTTTGTCTTTGGATGAACTTCACTATTTTCATTGTCTTCAAGATGTTGCACATCCTCCTCTATCAAAAGAGTTATATAATTCTTGTCAATCCACTGATCACATTTTGTAGTCCTCTCCTCATTTTTTTTAATGCTATTACCTCTAACCTTGTTGATACAAGTTGAATATGCAGTCATTGGCTTTTTATCCTCTCCTCCAGGAAATTCAAATGCTCATACAATTCAACAAAATCACTTTGAATTGTACCTATGTCCTCCATGCAATATCTATCACTTGGATTTTCTGCCAGCCACTCCTCCAAAAGTTTTGCCTCATCTTCATCTATGTGTTCTTCCTTTGACATGTTTTCAATTAGTATTGAAATATCCTCGAGCATGTCTTCATGAACTAATTCTCCACCTTTTGGTGTTGTCTCATATTTTACGCTTGTGTAATTTTGATGAGATGATGTTGCTTCATCCTCTAAAACTGATCTAGGTGGCTCTAGAGAAGCACAAAAATTGAAGCCTTTTGATCTCATCAAAACCAAGAACAAATCGAAAATCTCATTGTCATGATTCCAACGGTGCAGATGACGCCTCAATCCAACTTCGTATGTGCAAGTTATGGCCAATCAAATATCTGGTCAAACTAGACCTAATGATAGGGTTTAGTAGAGTGCAACTAAATTTGGAACATAGCTAACTTTGGGAGTCCAACTAAATTTGATGACATTTTGCCAAATTTAGCAAAAAAAAACTACGTGACAAATTCAGTAGACCTGCTAGCACTGACCCTGCTAGATTTCAAAATAGGAGGCCAGTGGGGATTGAAACTGTGTCAGTTGGCTAGGCGAACCGCCAACGATAGCCCCAAAATACACCACCAACAATTAATGATGCCTAATACCCATTGGTCATACTTGACAAGGGACTAGTGGGAGTTGAACCCAGGCTAGTTGGCAGCAAAAAATAAATACAAACCAACGTTATAACAACGATGAAATTACGTGTAGCCATTCCGACGGTTCACTCCCAACGATAGACAAACAATCGACATGGTTAAAAAAAATAGTTCTCCAATTTTTTTAAAATGATAGCTAACAATTATGGGCTTTGTTACATGACGAATCCAAACATATTGCTAGCAGACAATTTTTATATTAAGCCTGATGAGGGTTTTACTTAAAAAATGGTTATAAACAAATAAACAGTAGGACTTGACCTTGATTGGGCTGCGAGATAGCTAGGGTGCTTACCATTAGCCCGTGGGTAGGATTTTGGTAAGTTCACCCACCCCTCAAGATTTAAGCTTTTTTACTTGCCTAGAGACAGAAGAGGAAGCCACGAGTGGAAACAAAGCATAGTGTGAAACAATAAGCAATGGAACCACAAATAGGTGGAAGTTGGAGATGACGAAAACATGATGCACCGAGTTCCAGAGTAGAACCCTGAGTAGACGAATCTTTTATATTCCTTGGAGGCCCATATTTGTAGGTGTCATAATGGGGTAAGGATTATACTCATATGAACTGAGTTTTTGCAAGAATTGTGGTCGTCCAGTCTGTTTTGGTATTTGAGTAGCCGATTTTCAAGCCATTGTCAGATTGGGAGGTATAAAGATGCATTATGGCCATTTACTTGTTTTTCTTTTAGAAAAGGGATGGATGTATATTTGTAGGTTTTGGTGATTGTTATATGTTGTAGCAGGGCAACGAGATCTGAATTTTTATAGGAAATTCATCACTTTAGCATTTGCATGAAAACCAAGGTGGTGTAGTGCTGAAATAGGGTTGACACTTCATCATAAAGTAGTCATGTTTACCGCCATTGGTCTCAGAATTGTGAGGCAATTTTGATGATGATGAGTATGATTTGATGATGAGTAAGAGGATATGTTGCCACTTATGTGAGAATATCCATTTATGCCACTTTTGTGAGAAGTCATTTCTTTGTCTTGTTAAAGGAGAAAACTTTGTGAGTGAGAGTTCTTTATAGGAGAGCGTCTCTTTGTAAGAGAGACATCACCAATCTAGATGAGGGATTTATCCTTGTGTTGAGGAAGATCTGCCATGTACTCATTATCTTGTTGAGACTAATGAAGTGGCCTCCCTACTATTGAACTAGGGCCCGGAGATGTATTCCACACTGGACAAACTTTGTTATCACATCTTGTGTTATGATTTCATCTTGGTTATTTGATTCCTATTTATTTTGATGGATTGGTGAAGTATTGTTGTTCATGTTTCACATGAAAATATAAGTGTTTGTAAAATGTCTTGCAATGAAGTATTCACATTTTTTTTGGATCAAGTGGTACCACAATGGTCTTACCATTTTTCTAGAGATTGTGAATGTCATCAAGGGCAAAGGATTGAAGTGAGAAATACTTTAAGAGTTGGAAGAGATTAACCATTGCATTCATGCAAAAAATTCAAAGCTTAACATGCTTCTATAAGATACAGAGGAAGAAAAGTGGAAATTGGGGCTCATGTTAGAACAAACTGTGGGGGAGCAAATGGGAGAATGTTCCACTACAAAAGGAAAGCTTTCCAAAGAATATGACCAAGCATCACTGACAGGATCAATGGTAAAAGAAACTCCTTATCAGGATTTTATTTCTATTGGAAGCACTGAGATAACTATTTCAGGCACCAACATGAGATTCCTCACAAAGATAGGGTATAAAGGAGGAGGACTTAATAATGGCCAAGGAATTACTCAACCATTGGAGGTTGTAAGAAGGCCTAAATTTGTAGGACTGAGGTATATTGAAGGAGAGGGTTTAGAGGTAGAAGAAGCAAGATATTCCTCAAACAAAGAATCCAAGTCATTGTCAATACCAGCTTAGAGAAGGGGTGGCACATTACTTTTTGAGAATGATACCTCCAACAAGAGATCTAAGAAAAGGACAAGGTCGAAATCTTCTTCTCGAAACTGCAACAAGGAAATTCCTAAAAGGTATGATCCCCACATGTATGCTAGTGTTCCTTTCAATTATGAGCAAACAAGAAATATTAGGAAAAATTTATGGCATAGAAAACCATGTATATTTTGTGGTTTGAATAATCATACTATTACCAAGTGTTGAAAAAGAATGGAAACCAAGAAAAAACCAAGACATGAAGACCCTTCTCAACATCAAGAGAAAAATAAGGTCAGGAAATTATGGAGGAGGAAGAACCATTGCAACCATTGTAACAAGCATGGACATAATATAGCTACATGTTGGGAGCTCCATCCAGAGTTGTGTCCCAAGAAGCTACATCTAGAGTTGGAATCCTTTTTAAATAGCTTGTCCTAACCACCATTGTAAATCACATGTTGAAAATTTGTTTGTAAAAGTGATGAATGCATAACATCGCTTATATATGCAACATAGTGATACTTTGGCCTTTTACTCAGCTAGCATGGGATAAGGTTTCCGTTGTAAATCAATGTAAGCTTGACCATGAGTGTGTTATAAACCCTTGGCAAGTATGGGGTTTTGTTTGGGTCTTGCTTTGGTCTTGTAATTGAATATGTATTAGTAGCTACAAGTTTGCATATGGATACAAGTGTCAGTTTCAACACTTCGAGCTCTAAGGTACAAAGGTGAAGAAGAAGAAAGTGCGGCCTTTCAGAGACATTTGTTATGCAGATCAGATTAAAGTCATGCTTATGCTTTTGGAGGACCAAAATATCCTCAGTGGGAGGAATGATACAGGTGGCTTTGGAGAACCTCAAAAATCGATGTCTTTGGATCTCATCGAAACTAGGACTAGATTGAAAATCTTGTCATCCTAATTCAAATGGCAAAGGCAACACCTCAATTTGATGCCACAAGAGGAAGTTGCGAGCAAAACTAGAGCATAGAGAGAAATAGGAAGTAGTGGAACTGTGAATAGTTGGAGCTCAGAGATAGTGGAACCATGACATCCCCAGTTCCAGGGAAAAACTTGAGAAAATAAATCTTTGAGGAATCTTTCAGATTCCCTAGAGGCCCAAATTTGCAGGTATCAGAATGGGGTCAATTTTATACTCACGTGAATCGATTTTTCACAAAGATCATGATGGCACAATCTGTTTTTGCATTTGAGTAGCTGATTTCAAGCCCATCATTAGGTTGGGAGGCATAAATATGCATTATGAACATTTACTTGTTTTTCTTTCAGAAAAAGAAGGTTTGTAGCTTTACAAGTTCTGGTGATTATTGTATGTTGCAGTAGGGTAGCAAGATCTGAATCTTTGCAAGAAATTCATTGCTTTATCCTTCACATGAAAACTAAGGTGGCTCAATGTTGAAAGAGGGTCAAGTTGACACTTTATTATAAAATAGTCATGTTTATAGCCATTGGTCTCAGAATTGCAAGAAGATTTTGATGATGATAAGTATGACTTGAATCTGATCAGTGGATTCAAGAGGACCTGTTGCCACTTATGTGAGAATTTCCATTTATGCGACTGTTGTGAGAAGTCATTTCTTTGTCTTATTAAAGGAGAAGACTTTGTGAGGGAGAGTTCTTTGTAGGAGATACATTACCACTCAATATGATGGATCTATCCTTGTGTTGAGGAAGATCTTCCATGTACTCATGATCTTGTTGAGACTAATGAAGCGACCTCCCTACTATTTACCTAGGGCCCAAAGACATAGTTGTAGGAACCTCGGTGAAAATTCCATGTAAGAAAAGTTAATAAAGGAAAAAATAATAGCCATGGTTGATGGGACACTTATTACAAGATGAATGTTGGGCAAGACATCCTAGTGTGGGTGTTCATTAGTTTATTATGGTTAAGGAAATTGGAAAAGACAATGGCTAAGGCTTTGGAAAAGAAAAATGGCATTTTTAGCACATTTATTTATGAAAATAATGGAAATTAGGAGAAAAGGAAGGTGAAAGGTCACAGGTTGTGTGTGAGGAGTAAATTGAAGGAAAATAATGGAAAATGAAGAAAATAGAGGCCTAATTGATAAAAAGGCTTATGAAGATCAGTTTGTAACCTTTTGCCAGTTCAGTTTTGGAGCTTTCTCATTATTATTTCTCTCTCTCACTCTTGGACACTTAGAGTTTTCTTGGAGCACTTTAGCATTGGATCAAGAAAGGCAAACAAGACAAGAGGAAGCAAAGATCAAGAAACTACAACATTATTCTCTATAGGTACCAATTTGCATGTGTATTTTCCTTACTAGATTTGGTGTGCATGGTATTGCATGTGGTTCTTTTGCTGTTATGGAATGGGGTTTTCCAGGTGTGACAATGTTTTTAGCCTAGCCTTGCCATTTTTAGTTATCCATGGTGTGATGGGGTTCTCATGATTTGGTTGAGATGGATTTGAAGCTAGGTGAGGTGGATCTCCAAATGATAGAACACATGGCCTAGTAGTCCCTAAACCAGATTGTGGATCACGGTAAATCCACTGGCCTAGTAACCCTTGAGCCTAACTCTGGGTTGTTGTAAATCTAGGATTGTGTTGCCTTGGTGGACCTAAGAATCCTTTCCGGTCAATGGTAGGATATATGATAAACCCAAAAGGTGGATTTCTCTTCGTTGGGATTAATAATCCTAGGTTTTGGATTTGTGGTAAAGCTTGGAGAGGAGGTCTTGGTTTAGGGCCTAGTGATCCGGTTTGGATTGCAGTAAAGCGTGAGAGAATAGGAGGCAAGAAAATTCCTCATGATGTAGGTGGAGATATTTGGTGGCATCCATGCTTGTTTGGCCTAGTGATCAGGTGGATATCATGGTAAAGCCTATTATGACATGTTTATTGTGTTGACCTAGTGACCCAAGATGGATTACAGTAAAGCCTAGTTTCTATTGATGAGGGCGAGGTGGTTTAGCTTCAGAATGACCTAGTTGGTTCTTTTGATTTGAGTCCTACATTCATGCTTGGAATATGGCAAGAGGGTGAATTGCTAAAGAGAGATTTCACTCAACCATTCTATGGTCGGGTGGAACATGGTAGTCCCATCTCGGGTTTGGATTTTTCATCATCATTATGAGGTTATTTCTCCTTGTATTTCTATAAGAATTATACTAGTTTATATGTGGATCATATATTTGTGATTTCCTTGGTATTTTTCTTTCTATTATGTTGCTTATGTATATGTTTTATGACAATAAATATGTATGGATTTCATCATGTTTTTACTTGTAAATGAATGAAAAAGGTATATATGACCTAATAGATAATAATGAAACAAATGACATAAGGAGACAATGCTTCATAGCGGTTCTCAAATAAGTATGAGACCCATACGCTTAAATCAATTTTTAATACCTATAAATTACATATTTGTGAGATGTTTGACAAAATTCCTTTCATAGCTAGTAGGGGTCTGGTTAAGAGCTTGTTCAAGTATTTACTTTCTCATCATTGTTTCCCTCTTATCTTTTTGTTCTGAAGGTGTCCTTCAAATATGGGCAATGACATGGGCTTTGGGCTTAAAAAAGTAGCTTAAATCCTGGGGATGTTGGCACAACAGTGGGAAAAATAGTCCCTGGACATTGGCATGCCTTGTCATGAGAGAATCTAGAGCCTGCTTGATGTTGGCAAGCCCATAACATGGGAGTGTCCAGAGGTCAAGTGGTCTAAAACCTTAGTGGGACCTAGGGGCTAGCTACCTAAGATGTTGGGATAGTTCCTAGGAGTCCTATAGTTGATGCAGAAGGTCTGTATGTTATGTTTTTGTTGATTCCACTTCCTTATGGTCACATATGAGGTTGAATCCAATCATAGTAGCCTCTCGTCACATTTTTACCTTGCTTGGTTAGTTACTTGGGTAGATGTGGGATGAGGGTGTTATATAGTGGCATCAGAGCATGGTTCACCCCTCAAACTGGATGGGCGATGTTTTTGTCATACATTCATGTTGTTTGCACATGTGTTAATCATTCTTATGGTCTATATGCTTGTTGCATATGTATGGTGTTAGTCATGGTTGTAGTGATGTCACCATGTGAATGCAGATGTTGTCATTATGAAGTATGTTGTCATGAGAGTGTGATTGGTTACATATTGTTTATTTTTACATATTTTCAGTGTACATTGGTATGTTTGTGTTGTTACACATGAGCTCATGGTATGTGTAGTTGATATGGACATGCATTGATGACTAGAATCTAGCTAGATTGATGGTTACATATTTATATGCTTATGTATCATGTCTATATACTGTTATGACTATGTTATACATGTATTACACTGTTTTTTTAATCTTGCAGGCAAGGTATCCTCCTCGAATTATGCTAAGGTACGTTGGTTTTTGTGATTTGGTTTAGAAGACATAGTATGCCTTACAGGAAAGAGATCAAAATGACTAGTAAGATGCTAGACTACAAATACTCTCCCTATGAATTAGATGAGCAACATGGTGTTGGGCACTCTTCTGATTTGGAAGACACATTAAGAAGCTTGAAGGAATAAATAAGGCGTTTTAAGGCGGACAATGATAAAATCATGTAGGCACAAGAGAAACAAGGAAAGGTTAATGCAATTCTTCTTCAAAGTTTGTCAGAATTGACACAACAAGGGCCACTACGGATCAGCCATGGAAAAGAGGACATAACTAAAGGGGAATATGGTAGTAGGTCTCATGGTGGTTACATGTGAGATAGAGATAACACCATTACATATGGAAGACTTTGGATACTTCGGATAGGAGAGGTGATCGATACAAGTATTATTCTAGTTTTGGTTCTGACACACATCATGATCATCATCGTTATCATTCGTACAAGAGGAGTGATAGGGGATACTTTTCATATGAGTTTAAGAAAGAAAAGACACCTACTTTTGATGGAGAAATAAAGAATTCAGAAGATGCAAAGGATTAGAAACTTGGAATGAATAAGTTCTTTGAGTTGCTTGAGTACACAAATAATATGAAGCCCAGAATTGCTATCTTCAGTTTGAGATCTAAAGCAGACATCTGGTGGGAATATGTGAAGTGGGTTAGAGACATCAACATAGATGACTTGAATTGGCACAAGTTCCATATGCTTTTCAGGAATAAGTACTTGTCAAAAAGGTACTATGACAGTAAGTCCAAAGAACTCTATGAGCTAAGGATGGGATGAATGACAGATGAAGAGCACACAACTAAGTTCCTGGAGCTATTGAGACATGTACCATATCTTAAATATGAGAAGGATAAAGTTCAACGATTTGGATTTCCATTAGAATTTAGAGATTGGATTGAGTGTTATGAGCCTCTGTAGCTTAAGGAAGTTATTGGGAAATTGAAACATTGTTATGAATAGTCAAATCGTAAGAATGAATCTCAATAAGGAGGGAAAGGGAAAGACAAACGTAAAGGTAAATGGCAGCCGAAAAGAACAAGGCCTTAGAATGCACATGAGAAATAAAATGTGCCACCACAAAAGAGGTTCAATGTAGCTAGAAGGGACATGGGTCACGAAAACAACATATAAGTGAGGATGCTAGTCAGTTGGAGTGTTGGACATGTGGTAAGGAACATCTGAAGATATCTTTTCCACAGAATCAGGGTGGTAGGCATCAGATATATAGTGCACAACAGGCACAGACTATTGGGGATGTTGGTCAGAGCGTTCCTCGTATTTAAGCAACATTGGATAAAAACGTGCAGATCATCAAATATCTATCATTGAGATGGATGGTAAGGTTTGTGATCAAGTTATTTCTATTTTTATTGACCCTAGATCTAATTATAGCTATGTTAGTCTTGACTTGGCGGATAAGTGTGGTTTGAGTAAGGAATTGCATGCAAAATATTGGTTAGTGCAGTTCACTACAAGTACAAAGAAGCGAGTTCATCATTAGGTAAGAGCTTATGCATTTGATTTAAATGGTATGCCTATCATAGCACATTTTAATGTATTACAATTGGGATCATACAATATGTTGTTAGGCATGGATTGGTTGTACCTTCATAGAACCAAGGTGGATTGTTATGACAAATTCATTGAATGTGTGGATGACAATGGGGAAGCAAGAATCTTACAGGGAAAGAAGAAAGACACATCCATTAGAATGATGACAACTATGCAGGAAAAGAAAAATCGTAGAAAAGGGTGTGTGTTATTTGTAGTGCATATTTCTAGCGACAAAGGTAAGTAAATTGAGGATGTAGATGTTTTGAGCAGGTACCCAGTTCTACGATAGTTTTAGCGTGTATTTTCTGAGGAAATTTCAAAGTTTCCACCTCACATGGAGGTAGAATTTTCTATTGAGTTAGTGCCAGGGGTAGCTCCACCATCAAAAGCACCTTACAGGATGAGGACACTGGTAGAGTTGAAGTTGCAGTTGAAGGAAATGTTGGACAAGGGATACATTAGGCCAAGTGTATCACCATAAAGCACATCGATATTGTTTGTAAAGAAGAAAGATGGTACTCTTAGATTATGCATTTACTACAAAAAGTTGGACAAAGTGACTAGGAAGAACAGGTGTCCATTACCGAGGATTGATGACTTGTTCGATCAGTTGAAGGGAGTAGCAGTGTTCTCAAATATTGATCTAATATCGGGATACCACCAAGTACGCAACAAAGAGGAAATTTACAAGACAACTTTCCAGACTAGGTATGGGTATTATGAGTTTGTTGTAGTTTGATTCGGTTTGACTAATTCTCTAGCTACATTTATGTGCTTGATAAATAGTGTGTTGCATTTTTATTTGGATAAGTTTGTTATTGTATTCATCGATGACATATTGGTGTATTCTAAAAATCAGGAAGAACATGCTAGCATTTGGAAGCAATGTTGAGGTTGTTGAGAGAGCATGAGTTATATGCTAAGCTTAGCAAGTGCAGTTTCTTTCAGACTGAGGTACATTACTTGGGACATGTTGTTTCCAAGCAATAGATCTAGAAAAGATAAGGGCCATCATGGAGTGGGTAGCTCCCAAGAATGTAGCTAAGGTGAGATATTTTATGAGGTTTGTAGGCTATTACAAGAGATTCATCAGGAACTTCTCACAAATTTCTTATCATATTACATCATTGCAGAGGAAAGATAAGAAGTTTGAATGGACAAGGCTAGTTTTGAGTAGCTTAAGAAGTTGTTGACACATGCACCAGTGTTACAAATTGTAGATATGGACAAAGAATTTTTAGTATTCACAGATGCTTGCAAGAGAGGACTTGGTGGAGTCCTTATGTAGGAAGGACAAGTGGTATGTTATGAGTCATTGAAACTAAATAAGCATGGGCAGAACTTCCTGAGACATGATCTTGAGTTATAAACGATCATTCATGCATTGAAGATGTGTAGGCACTATCTTATGGGAAAGAGGTTTATACTAATGAGGATCACATTGGGTTGAGGTATTTTTTTAACAACCAAATCTTAATGTCAGGAAAGCTAGATGGTTGGCCACAATCAATGAGTATGACTTCAAGATCAGGTAAATCAAAGGAAAAGAGAACACGATGGCAAATACTCTTAGAAGAGAGGAACATGTAAATTTCTTAGCAATTATGACCTCCTATGGGACAAACTTACAAGATAGGATCTTGCAGTAATGTCAAAAAGATGTCAAGTATATGGATATTGTGCATAGGTACATGTAGTGGTATAGGTACATGTAGTAGTACATGTACTGGTACAGGTGCAGGTGCACAATATGTGGACTATTTTCTTACAACAAATAGATTGGTTAGATTTAGAGAAATGATATATGCATCAAACAATAGTGAGATCAAGAAGGTGATCTTGAGGGAGTTTCATGCGAAACCATATTTGGGTTACCTAGGCTATCAAAAGACATGACTACAGTGAATAAATTTTATTATTGGTCGAATCTAAAGAAGGATGTTAGGTCCCTATAATACTAGTGATTACCCCATTACTATTTTAGTTGTATCCATTATTAATATTGTTGTGCCCCTATTATCCCCATATTGTTATTACTGTGCCCCATAGAATCCCTCTATTATTATTTTTGTGTCTTTATATTAGTATTGTTAGGTCGGCTGGGTTATATTGTGACTCCATAGAATCCCATATATAGAAAGGAAGTTTTTTCATTTGAATCATCAAGGAATCATTCATTTGTGTAATGTAAAGGAGGTTTCCCCCTTGAAGAGGCTAAATTCTAAGGCGTAGATCTATCTTTTTGTTAGCTGTTTCACAACATTTGGTATCAAAGCTTTTGGATTCTAGGGTTTCACTGCTCCAAATAGGTTATCGTGGCATTTTCGCTATAAATTTTTCTTGTGACGTTTCAGAAGTGGAAAGAAAAACCCATTGGATATGAAATCACACTGAACCTCAGATCTGAATTTTAGAGCTTTTCGTGCTATATTTGTGGAGATATGATCTGAGGAAGTTGGTCTTTTTGCAGACTCCTGAGTTACATTCCAAACGGGTGGCCTGGGGAAAATCATATTAACTTTCTCTCTCAGCATCAGATTGAAATTTCATAAGAAGGTATAGAAAGAGGATGAACTGTAGTTTCTTGTATATATTTTTCAGAGCCAAAGGTTGAAACAGGGACACGTGGCATGTCGTACAAGTTCACTCTACTAAACTAGTCTATAATCAAGTCACTGTGGGAGATTTGGAATAACTCTTCCTTGGAGAATCCAATTTGGATCAGACTGGTGGCATTGGAAAGAGGACATAGAGGGCTACTACAGGTTGCAATTTCAAAATTGGATGATCCAAAATTACAAAGATACATCAGAGGCAATATCGAGCTCTTACAAAGTGAAAAAAGGTGTGTATATTTCTTAAATTCTTGCTTAAGCTTGGTTTGAAAAATTATTTTGAAGGAATTCAAAGGGCATAGTAGAGAATTATTATGGGTAACTGATGCCCCGAGGAAAGAAAATGAAAACACATAGTAAGCAACCTGAAAGCTCTAGCATGACTCATGAAGAAGAGGAAGAAATGCCACATGATATATGAAAAATACAAGACTAAGTGCAACAAATGTCACTCTCACAAAAGCTAACATAAGCTAAGATAAATGGCATGGAAGCTAAGATGAATCACATGGAAGCTAATATGGATAATTTGAAGATAGATTTGAACACAAATTTTGAAGATAGGCATGGTAGATTTGAAGACAGATTTGACAAATTTTCTACAAGAAATACTTACTAATGGTGAAAGGGTAGTAAAGGAAACTCATGATGCGAA